>CAUYQG010017198.1:0-22420 GCA_963574415.1 Tarsius wallacei
ACTCACCAGAGGCCCCTGAACATTTGTCCCATCAGCACAAGGAAGGGATGGGCAGCCACTGGACACTGCTGGGGGAGAAAGGGAGAAGGGCAAGGGGGCATGTGATAACACAAAGCGTACCTGGTCCACTACCATGGGGAGCGAGGGCCAGTTAGAAACCCAAACTTCACCTGCATACAGCCTACTTATGTAGTTAATCCTCACTATGTACCCAGATATCTATAATAAAATAATAATAATTCCTTAAAACTCAACATCAAGAAAGCAAGAAACCTGATAAAGAAATGTGCAAGGTATCTGAATGAACACTTCACACACAAAAAAATGTGCACATGGTAAATAAATATATGAAAAGATGCTGATCCTCATTTGGCATTAGGAAAATACCCATTAAATGTAAAATGAAATAGCCAGATATGGTGGCTCATACCTGTATTCCCAGCACTTGGGAGACAAAGGTTAGAGGATTGCCTGGGCCCAGGGGGTCGAGAACTGCCTGGGCAATCTGCCAACAAGTTGTCTCTACAATAAGTTAGAAAATTGTGCCGGGTCTGATGGTGCATGCCTGCAGTTCCAGCTACTTGAAAGGCTGAGGTGAAAGGATTCACCTGAGCCCAGCAGGTTGAGGCTGCAGTGACTGTGAGTGTGCCACTACACTCTAGCCTGGACAAGAAAAGTATATTATCTTTAAAATGCCTAGCTGGCATAGATCATTATGCTAGGAACTAGAGAAATACAAAACAGTACATAAAGTATTTCCCTAACCACATACAAGATACACAGGAAAATAAGCAAAATAACTGAAGACAGTGAGTGCATGCCTATGTGTACATGCATGCCTGCCATTTACTTTGGAGTTTAAGCCACATTTTCCCACAGAAACAACACAAAAGATGGTTAAATTTCTCTTGTAGTCACTTCCACTTCTCAAATTTACTTCATGCATATTTAGTCCAGCTTTAGTAGTTTTCCTTAATTCTCAAAGTGATTCTCAACCAGATTGAAGAGCTAATAGGAAGGTAGTGCCTTATATCTGGGAAAACCATATTCAATATTACATAATTTTACAATTAGAAAATGAAAAACTATTTTTCATGTTACAAGAAAACCATTATTTTCATCAAACAAATTTAAAAGTAACTAGCTATAACATATACACAGCACTATTCACCATACACTGTC
This sequence comes from Tarsius wallacei, assembly GCA_963574415.1. Taxonomy (NCBI): domain Eukaryota; kingdom Metazoa; phylum Chordata; class Mammalia; order Primates; family Tarsiidae; genus Tarsius; species Tarsius wallacei. Next base: position 1,183 of record CAUYQG010017198.1, read on the forward strand.
CCAATTGATTTACATATAATTTATTCTCATTATTTAACTCATTCTAAAAACAACCTGAGGGAGAGGTGCTATCAAGATTTTCAATTTTAAGGTAAGTAAATCAAGGCAGAGGGAAGTTAAGTAATTTTCCCAGTCACAGCTTGACAAAGTTCTACACAAAAGATATTCTATTTTCTGAATATTCTTCACCCAGGATGAAAACAGGAATGAGGGCATTAAGGCACCATATTAATAGTTGTTAAAGTGCTGTTTGGAACAGTTTATAACTTAAAATGAAATGATTCATAGTACAGCCCCAGATAATTCTATTTTGTTTATACAACAGATAGACGCACACAAGGGCCCTAGAAGATACATATATATATCTATATACAGATATAGATATTATATGGTCTCAATCCCATGGGCTCAGGTAATCCTCTCTATATATAGATATAGATATATCTCCTAGGCCCATGTGTGTATGTATATATACAGATGTTCACTACAGCAGTGTTTGATGACTAACAATCAAAATCTAAATGTCCATCAATAGGGCACAAGTTAATAAATGTTTTATGTTTTCTTACAGGAATGCTATGCAGCCATGTAAAAGAATGAGGTAGTTTTATACTCATGAATATTTTATACTCATGGATACAGCATTAAGTGGCAAAAGAGAGATGTAGAATAGCATGTGTATGAGGATTCCACTTGTGGGAGAAAAAGAGGAGCACATATTTACATATATGCTTCACTATAATCAGAAATTTCCTAAGGCTAGCCAAGAAAGTATTTGTCGTAATTACTTAGGGAAGTGGAGAATGAAGAAGAGGATCAGTAGATAAGGATGAAAGAGATTTCTCTTTTTATATTGTATCCTTCTGTAATGAATTTCCTTTTATCAAATCACGTATAGCTGATTTAAAGTAGTTTAATTAAAAATACAATATTATGGAGCCTAATATCCTCTTGCACAGTGATTCCTAACAAAAGACTGGTATGTAATGACCAGTGGTAATATGTGTCCCAACTAATGTATTCTTAATATTAAACCTAGAGAAGTTAATGAATGGTTTATTTTAAATAAGGGTAAAATCAACATCCCTAATCCATTAATTGAAAGGGAGGAAAGGAGAATGGGCCTTTAAAACTCAAGCAGAAGATTAAAAAATTCTTCTAAAGATGATTATTTTTAGGAAGTGCTGTATCACAGAATAATGGAGGCACTCCCAGTCTGGTGGTCCTCAGAGATGCAGACAACCTTCTTGAAAAACAAGGAAGCACGTGCATATGATCTTCAAATTAGGCTGAGAGTATCCCACAATGTAACCAAGACTTTTAAATTTTTCATTCTTTTAGATTTATATTTTATAATATACAGAATATATTTACAATTGTATTTATACATTGTCCACAGTTAAATATACAATATTTGGAGAGATGCCATGTTTAAAAATGTTTTATTGATAGACTGTGCAATTTAAAATGTTTGGAAAGCCAGGTATGGTGACGCATGCCTGTAATCCCAGCACTTTCGGATGTGATGACAGGGATCATTCCTTCCTTCTCATCTTTCCAGCAACCCATTAGCATGAGCAGGATCGCTGAACAGCCTCAGTTTGCCCTATTATATCCAGTGATTCTGTGACTTCCACCCTTGAAACCTTTGATTTGTCTGGCTCCCACCTCCCCTTTGGGACACTAAGTTTGTTTAGGGCCTAAGCGCAGGTGCTAGGCTGGTTCTTTCTGATGTCAGCTTCTGCCTACCAAGGCCAGCTCAAGAAGGCCGCTCCAGGAACAAGGCCATGCAGACGGAATTGACATGGGAGCGCTTCACCATCGCTCCCAGAGGAGAAACATCCTGGAAACGGACAGACCCAGAGGAAGTGTTCGGAGCCTGGGCAGGGCCACCCTGAAGGCCCTCTGGGGAGGCCAAGAGACTTGTGGGGTTGCTAGAACTGGGCCTGGTAGGTGAAAAGAGGTGGGTGAACGGCCTGATACCAGACCAAATCTGGGAGGGGACTTGAGTGTGGAGGCTTTGGCAGCCCCTGTGCAAAGGTGACTGTTACTGGACTGGCAGAGGGGAGAAGTTGAGAAGCATCCTGCACTCACCTGAGAGCGGTGCTACTGGAAACTCCAGCTGCCCACTTCCCGATACAAGTCACGTCTATTCTGCAACCCCAAACGGGACACCTACTACGACCAACACTGCACTGTGTCCTGCCAGGAACTCAGTCACTGACAGTTGGGATGGAAGATGGAATTGAGGCATCGACCAATGAGGGCTATCAGCAGGGCGTTACCAGGGCGACTAGGCATGTCTCACTTGTGATGCATCAACACTGTTCTCCTGACTTTCCTCCTGGGGACATTGGTCCTCCTGATTAGGCATGAGACCTATGGAGAGACTGGACAAGCTCTAGGGAAACTGAGAGCAGGCCTAATGACTTTTGCTTCATCCTCTTGAACTTCTCAAACCTTAGAATGTCAAGTGGGCTTTGATGTGTGTTTTCCTACCCAGCTGCAGGCTCCTGGGCTCCACAAGTCCCTATATATAGACTTATCTCTGAAGTGCAGGAGGCTGACACTTGTTTTTTCTGTAGAGCGCAGGTAGATGCTTTCTTGCTTCTTGCTTGATTAATTTTGGGATGAGGAGTGAGTATGACAGATGGGCATTAGAAAGGCTACAGATGTGAAATGAAATGATGTCCTGGTTCCAGGTTTCTCAGAGGTATCAGAGATGCCTGCTCCTGACTTGATGTTAAAGCCTCAATGCCTGTCTTTCAGCTCTCACCAAGGATCCTCAAGCAGCACTAGTTTGCCCAAAGATAAGGTTGCCCAAAGATAGGGGAGTGTTATTGCTCCCTGATATATATTACTGATATATAGGGGAGCAGTAAAGCTAAAGGAGCAAGGCATCCTTGCATGGAAAATGGTGGGAATTGCCTGCCAACCACAATCTCTGGCTAGGAGCTACGTTGCTGATAGCTGAAGAAGAGGTCCCGGTTAAAACTGCCCACGTGTGTGCAGGAACTGGAAATGTCAGAACTATTTAACTGAAGGGCCTGGGATAGGCTAGGCTCCAAGACAATTAGTTGATTGAGGCCTCTACTAACTCCAAGTCTTCTTCCACAAAATCAGCAGGCTTTGGGTTCCTTATAGGGTTCATGGATCCCTGCATAAAACTCAAAGTCATGATGAGTAAAGCATTGGGAAAGGCTCAAACAGATGGGTCTCTATGCTTGGATCCTTACACCATCTTCACTCTTCAAATGTGATGGAAACATGAAGGAGCAGCAGCAGTATTTATTCCATAAGAACACAGACACCGTTATTCTAGGAGTCGTTATTGAGGGTTTATAATATATGAGGAAGTCATATGGGGAGCAGTAGTGACTTTCTCATCCCAGGACACCTAGAACCAGGGGCATGAGAAATCTGAAACCAAAGAAAATTCCTAGGAGGTGTTACCAGAAAGCCCTTATTCAACATCCATTCAACAAATATTTAACTAACCACAGACCATGTGCCAGGCACTGGTAAAGGTTTTTTTGTTTGTTTGTTTGTTTGTTTATTCAGGATCTGAGGATGAATCACAGGCCTCTAAGCAAGCTTTGTGATAAGAACTCAACAGCCCATCAGATTGGGGAATGTTGCTATCATGCATTTTAGGAAATGTGGCAGGCCCTTTTTGAGAAGCTCTCAAACACTATATAGTTTTCTCAAGACACAGTTATACTTAATGAATTAATATAGTAGCACAAAGCGGTCACTGTAACTCAAGTTACCTGTCAAACTGACATTCTGGGTATGCTTCACAGGTACTTTCATGGACTATGTCACTAAGGCTTACCCTCCCTGATATTAACAAAAAATATCATTCAGATTAATAAAGACACCTCACTATTGCTGATGTAACTAATAAATTGGAAAATTTGCATGTGGAGCATATATTGAGAGAAAGCCTATGGACTTTCTAAATGACTCTAACCTTGGCCTAGTTTGTTCAATAAACTCCCTGTTGCTCTTCATCAGGAGATAATTTATGTAACAATTAAGAGATTTTCTAGATGTACTTCTTTAGAGTGCAAAGCTTGTTGTTTAGGAAGATGTATACAACCTAGAGCCAAAACCAAATTGTTAATAGGTTTTGTAAAATCATCAGTTTAAACCTGCCTTCTTCCACCTTTTCCTCTCTGCCCTCCAAATTACCAACCTTTTTGTTCTCTTTCCTCATATACATTTTAATTCTACTGACAGGAACAAGAAAATTGACATTTAATATAAATTAAAGCTGCATAATTCATAGATCTAGTAATGAGATGCCTTTTATCAGTTCTGTAGGAAGAAGATGTTGAGTCTCTGAACACTGGGAAACGCTTTCCCATTCAGTTATGTGGCTTCCTCTTTACGCCCATGTAGCACTGAGGAGTGCATATTCTAGAATGACTGTCTAAACTCCATATATGACATAGAAAAGACAACTCTATGAAGTCAACTTACTCATTCTATATTTATTAATTTAATTCACTTTTATTAGTCTTTCTATTCTGCTTATTGTTTCTTCCTGAGAGTGTATTATACAAAAATTAAGATTACTTAAAATTGTATCTCTTAATGGCAGGTCAAGACCACTTTTGCATGTGTGCTAGACACATAGACACTCAACAAATAGTTACTGAGTGCCTCCTTCATGATCAACTGGTTGGACACAGTATTTACTGATTTACAGTATTTGTTAATTTCTGTGTTATAACCACTCACACCAAGCTATCAATAGGCCATCACAGTGTGGAGAAATGTTCAGGAACACACCCTCACTTTCTCCCATCCAGATACAATAGACATATTACTTTTATTTTAAACATAACTTAATTATTAGTTTATATAATTTTAAAAGTAACTGAAGCCCATACTTTATTCAAATTTCCTTAGTTTTTGCCTAGTGAGTTTTTGGTACCAGGATCCATCCAGGACACCACATTACATTTAGTCATCATGTTTCTGTTAAAGAATATTTATGGGGGATGACTAATTTGAACAAATCTCCTGTATTAAACCATTATAGAGCTTCATGATAGTAGCTGAGCTTTAGTTAATTGCAGGATACTCTGTAATAAGTTAACCAGTTGAGCTATTACCAATTCAATTGTCTCTGCCCCACACTTCTGTTTCCTATAAATGCTGTCAGATCATGTTATCAGTGGGCCTTCTCTGAATCTACTCTGATTTGGAGGGCTGCCCAATTCATGAGTTGTTTTGTTTTATTTTGCCTTTGTTTCCTTTGTTTTGTTTTTCTTTCCTCAAGTAAACTCAATTGAAATTTAAACTGCTCTAGGGTTTTTCTTTGCTTGTTTTTTCATTTAATACTCCTTAGGCTCTTCTTGGCTGTAACAGTTTTTCAGACTCTCCTTGTTTTTGATGACTTCAGTGGTTTGAGTAATACTGGTCAGGTAATCTGTAGCATGTTCCTAAATTGGACACATGTATTATCTGATATTTTCCTCATGGTTAGACAAGAGTTATGGGATTTTGGAAGGAAGATCACACAAGTAAAGTGCCATTCTTACCACATCATATCAAGTGTTCCCCATTTTTGCTGATGAGGAAACAGACTCAGAGAGGGCCAATAAAGGCTGGACATGGTTGCTCACATATGTAATCCCAGTACTTTGAGAGGCCAAAGCAGAAGATTGCTTCAGCCCAGGAGTTTGACACCAGCCTAGGCAACACAGGGAGACTTCATCTATACAAAAATTTACAAAATTAGCCAAGCATAGTGGCGCTTGCCGGTATTCCCAGCTAGCCAGGATGCTGATAACCTGAGCCCAGGAGCTCAAGGCTGCAGTGAGCTGTGATGTTTCACTGCACTCCAGCCTGGGTGACAATGAGAACTTGATTTTTTTTTAAATTTAAAGATTAAAAAACAAGAGAGATGGGCAGTGACCTGCCCAAACCTCCAGAAGGGTCTGGTACCTGTTTGAATCTGGTTCTGCTGGGTTCCCAAGTTCATGCTATACCTCGTGATATTTCTGAAAATTTTGACAGTTTGCTTTTGTTAAAAAACAGTATGAGAATAGAAGACTTCGACACATCTCTATTTATATCTCATTATTTGCCATATTAGGATTAAAATGGAGAACTGTTAAAATATACATTGATTGATAACAAAAGTAATTACATGTTAACATAAAAATCTTTTTTTATGGAAAACAACCATATTTTCCAAAACAAATCAACTCCAAGTCAGTGGACCACGATGAGGTTATTTGATATTGGGTTGTGTTAACTAGAATTTGACATTCCAAATAAGAAGATATATTTTGTTATCTTTAGAGCTACATAAATGCTATTAATTATTAGAAAATTTTTTCAGTCATTGAGTTCTCAACTCTGCATAACTTCTCTTGATCAAATTCTTGGTAGTTCTGTAGGTTTTTCCCTAGTCTTAACTTGTTGTTTCTAAACCAAACCACTATTCACGTTCCTATTTTCTGGTCCCTGTACTGACAGAAAGTCGATCGTCCCCTTTATCTGCTCTCTCTGAATTCTGTTATCTCTTTTATCCCATTATCAAGTTGTGCCATTTTAAAAAATTATTGTAAATGCATACTAATTAAACATATTTATGGAGTGCATATGATATTTTGATACAAGCATACAATATGTTATGATCAGATCAGGATAATTGGGGTATATCACCTCAAGTATTTACTATTTCTTTGTCTTGGGAACATTACAATTCCACACTTCTAGTTATTTTGAAATATACAATAATTTATTGTTAGCTATAGTTGCCCTGTGGTGCTACTGAACAGTAGATCTTATTCCTACTACCTAATTGTATTTTTTGACCCATTAGCCTTCTTTTTACCCCATCCCTCCTCACTACCATTTCAAGCCTCTGTTGACAATAATTCTACTGTCTATCTCCATGGGTTAAATTTTTAAAATAAGTGATGACATGCAACATATGTCTTTCTGTGCCTGGCTTATTTCCCTTGACATAATATCCTCCAGTTCCATCCATGTTGTTGCAAATGGCAGGATTTCATTGTTTTGTGGCTCTATAATATTACAGCATGCATATGCACCACATTTTCAATCCATTCATCCACTGATGGACAGCTGGGTTTTCATATCTTGGCTAATATGAATAGTGCTACAATAAACATGGGAGTGCAGGTATCTCTTCAATATACTGATTTGTTTGTTTTGCTTTGCTTCAAGTCACTCTGTTGTCCAGGCTGGAGTGCAATGGCATGATCACAATTCACTGCAGCCTGAAGCTCTTGGGCTCAAATGATCCTCCCACCACAGCCTCCTAAGTAGCTGGGATGACCACACCACACCCAGATAATTATTTATGTTTTGTAGAGATGAGGTCTTGCTAGTTGCCTAAACTGACTTCAAACTCCTGGGCACAAGCAATTCTCCTGCCTAGGCCTCCCAAAGTGCTAGACTTATGAGCAAAAGCCATCATGCCCAGCTGATTTCTTTTGGTTATATACCCAGCAGTGGGATTACTGAATCATTGGTAGTTGTATTTTCAGTTTTTTGAGGAAATGTCACAGTGTTTTTCATAGCGGTTGTACTGATTTACATTCCCACTAGCAGCATTGGAAGACTCCCTTTCTCCACATCCTCACCATCATCTGTTATGGTCTGTCTTTTGCATGAGTCATTTTAAATAGAATGAAATTATATCTCATTGTAATTTTAATTTGCATATCTCTGATGGTTAGTGATGTTGAGCACTTTTTCATAAGCCTGTTGTCTATTTTTGTGTCTTCTTTTGAGAAATGTCTATTTAGATCTTTTGCCCATTTTTAAATCAGACCTTTTTTTTCTATTGATTTGTTGAGGCTCCTTATATATTCTGGTTATTAACCCCTTGTCAGATGTGTAGTTGGCAAATGTTTTCTCTTTTTATGTGGATTGTCTCTTCACTGTGTTGATTGCTTCCTTTGCCGTGCAGACACTTTTTAGCTTGATGTGATTTCATTTGTTCATTTTTGTTTTGGTTGCCTATGTTTTTGAGGTCTTATTCAAGAAATCTTTCCCCAGGACAATGTCCTGGAGTGTTTTCTCAGTGTTTTATTCTAGTAATTCCATAGTTTCAGGTCTTAGAATAAAGTCTTTAATATAGTTTTATTTGATTTTTGTATAAGGCAAGAGATAAGGTTCTAGCTTTATTCCACTGCACATGGACATCCAGTTTTTCCAGCACTGTTTATTGAAGAGATTGTTCTTTACCCGGTATATGTTCTTGGCACCTTTGTGAAAAATGAGTTCACTGTAAATGTGTAGATGAATTTCTGGCTTTTCCCTCTGTTCCATTGGTCTATGTGTCTGTTTTTATGCCAATACAAAGGCTGTATCATTACCATCCCATCTTATTTATCTCTCTGCCTCTAGATAAAGAGCTTCCTGAGATAACTTTGCTACTTCCTTTGAATCCCCAGCACCTGGCATTCACTGGGACATGATAAGTCCTCAAAAATATTATACTGAAATTAATAAAGAACTGGAACTGTTTAGTCTAAATACAATAATGAAGCATTTACCAGTATTCAAATAGAATTTATAATGAATTATAGGCAAAGATGCTGACCCCGGAGTCATTTTTACATATGTAAAAATACACCAAACTGTGCACTATCAATGCACTTTATGTATGCTGTTCCTTAATCTGAAAGGAAGGGGAGGGGAAAGCAGAGGGGAAAGCAGAGGAGGAAGGGGAGGGGGACAATGACAGAAAATAGTTGTGTGATGTCTACAGAACTCTGAGGGGAAAAATGACCGTAAAATATGACCCTAAAATGTTATGTCCAGTTAAGTTGTTTTTTAACTATGAAGACAGTCATTCTAAAATATAGAAAAACTCAAGAAATATAATACTAATGAACCTTTCTTGACAAAATTTTGACCACAAAATCTAACTAACCAAGATGTAAATCAAAATACTTAGAAGTTGAAAAGAAATGGTAAAAGACTGGTAGTAGGCACTGAATATGGTTCAGTGTAAAAATGGAGACTGAGTGATTGTGGCACCATCTTTGCTCACTGCAGCCTCAACCCCCAGGGCTCAAGTAATCCCCACACCTCAGCCTTCCTGAGTGGCTAGAACTATAGGAGTGTGCCTTCACATCCTGCTAAATTAAATTTTGTTGTTGTTCAGAGGAGGTCTCATTGTGTTGTTCTGGCTGGTCTTGAACTTCTGGGCTCAAGCAATCCTCCCACCTCCATCTCCTAAAATACTGGGATTACAGGCATGAGCCACTGTCCCAGTCAATTAACTTTTAAATTGATTAAAAATAAGAAAATACATTCTTTTTTTTGAGTTGGAGTCTCACTCTGTCACCCAGGCTGGAGTGCAGTGGCATGCTTATGGTCACCGTAGCCTCAACCTGCTGGGCTCAGGTGATCCTTCCACCTCAGCCTTCCAAATAGCTGGAACTACAGGTGTATAACACCACACCCAGCTAATTTTTTTTATTTACTGTAGAGATGAGGTCTCACCGAGTTTCCTGGGCTTGTCTCAAACCTGTGAGCTCAGGCAAATCTCTCACCTCGGCCTCCCAAATTGCTGAGATTAAAGGAAAAACTTTTATATTTGTTTACATTTATTATCATTTTCCTCACTATTTTTTTTATTTAGATTTAATTTCCATCTTGTATCCTATTCTTTTTGTCTGAAGAACTTCCTTTAGCATTTCTTATACAGTTCTGCTGCCAATGAATATAATCAGCTTTGTTTTACAGAAGAAATTTTTTGCCTTTATTTTCTAAAAGAGATTCTTGCAGTAAATGAAATTCTGGACTGATAATATTTTTTTTCAGTACTTTAAAGATATCTTTCTATTGTCTTCTGGCTTGTTTAGTTTTTGATGAGAAGTCTACTGAAATTCTTACCTTTGTTCCTCCGTATGCAATTCTTTTTTCTCTACTTAAATGATTTTCTCTTTTTTTATTCAAATCACTGTGAATATTATGTAATTAAGGTGTTTAAAGATCTTTAATATTTGCTGTTATTTATCCTACTTGGGGTTCCCTGAGATTCTTGGACCTGTTTTTATTGTTGTTGTTGTTGTTATTGTTATGTTTTTGTTTTTTTGTTTCTGTTTTGACAAAGCAGGATTTATTGAAAGGACAGAAAAGCTCCCACAGTGGGAGGGGACCTAAAGGGGTTACCCTGGATCTGCTTTTTAATTTTCAAATATGCTTGACCATTTTTACTGTACTTATTTCTGCCTCACTTCTCTTCTATTTCTGGGACTTCAGTTTATGCATGTTATATTATTTGATAATATTTCATTGCTCTTGGAGGCTCTATTATCTTCCTCACCCTTTCTACTCTTTATTGTTTTCTCTTGGTGTTTCTGTTTGGAAAATTTCTATTGATCTTTTGTCAGGTTTATCTATTCTTCACTCAGTCTGCTAATGAACTCATCAAAGGAATTTTTTAAATTTTAATTTAATATTTTTATTTTTTGTAGAGACAGGGTGTCACTATGTTGCTCAGGTTGGTCTTGAACTCTTGGGCTTAAGTGATCCTCCCACCTTAGCCTCCCAACGTGCTGGGATTATAGGCATGAGCCACCACACCCAACTATCAAAGGTATTCCCTTTTTTGAGTCAGAACTTCACTCTGTAGCCCAGGTTGGAGTGCAGTGGCACACTCATAGTGAGTGCAGCCTTGACCTGCTGACCTGCTGGGCTCAGGCAATCATTTTGCCTTAGCTTTCCAAGTAACTGGAACTATAGGCATGTGCCACCACACCTGGCTAATTTTTCTTGATTTATCATAGAGACTAGATCTTGCCAAGTTGCCGAGGTTGGCCTTGAACACTTGGGCTCAGGCAATCCTCTCATCTCCACCTCCCAAAGTGCTGGAGTTACAGGCATAAGCCACTGTGCCTGGCCCAAAGGCATTCTTAACCTCCACTAATTTGGTGGAGGCAAGAGGATTGCCTGAACCAAGGTGTTCAAGATCAGCCTAGGCAAATTGGTGAGATCTTGTCTCTACAATAAATCACAAAATCAGCCAGGCATGGTGGTGTGCATTTACATGCTGAGGTGGAAGAATCACCTGAGCCCAACAGGTTGAGGCTGCAGTGGCCATAAGCAGACCACTGCACTCCAGCCTGGGCAACAGAGTGAGACTATGTCTCAAAATTTTAAAAGAGTTTCCATTTCCATAAATTCTCCCATCTGTTCATGCATGTTATCAACTTTTATATTATATCTTTACATTATATCAGTATCATATTAATATATTAAATTAGGTAAGGTCCTTTCTGTGTATTCCAACAGCTGAGTCTTCTCTGAATTTTATTTCTTGACAAAAGGTTATTTCCTAGCACTTTCATGTCTCAAAATGAAGGCCAGACATCATATCCATATCTAGAAGAACAGAGAAAGGTAGATACTACTTATGCCAATATAAGCACATCTCTTTAAATCTTACAGTTTGGAGGTGCGTATAATTTGTTTGGTTTTTAACCCAGTTTTCTGGTAAAAGACTTTTAGACTTGAAATTTCCTGAGGGGTAGGGGTGCCTTTGCTCTTCATGATGGGTCTTTGGGTGTTAAGAAAACTCAGGATGGGGACTAAGTCATCGTACCAAATAGACTACTTGTGTGATTTCAGAGTTGGGGCTTTGAGTCATGTGTTACCAACCTGATCTCCATGGAGAGTGGGGACTGGAGGTCTTAGTTCAACCACATGACCAATGATTCTGTTAATTATCCCTATATAATAGAATACTCTGAATATCAGTTGAACTAGATGGATAGCATCAGGTTTGTATTGCAGGGGGGTTGAGCCAAACTAGTCAGTTTAACTGGGTTTGGGTTTTCCTCCCATTTTTAGTACATTGCAAGTTTTAGGTTTATGTTCTAGCTATTGTTACCTTATGCTTAGGGTGGAGTCTGGGAAAGTTGGTTTTCTGTGTTCTTGCCCAACCCTCCACTTTCAGCCATCTCTGTATGCCTTTGTCACAGAGAATATCTCTGTGCACTTTCCCCTATTCCAGTGGTAATGGGATTGTGTGGTGCTGGATTGTTGTTTAGGTGGGTTGTTCTGTTGTCATGGTCTAAGGCCAAGTCTCTTCTGCCTATGTTTGAGGCTGGGGTTTTTCTCAGGTTTCCTATTCCTATACCCTTTGACAGCCAAACTGCCTTGTATTTGTGGTGGGTCTTGGATATGAGTTTCCTCCCCAGCACTAACAGACTTCTGTTTTGTCTTGACACAGGATTTTTGGACCAAGATGGTTTATTGTCCCTCCCACAGGGAGGAAGGGTTTTGTGTTTACCACTCTTTCAGCAACACTGGATCTTTGATTGTGTCTTATCCTTCCCCCATTCCTTCCTCACATGCAGTGGAATTTTGTCTGAGCCTTGGAGGTAAGAGAGTCTACTGCCCCTGCTATAGCATAGCCCCTGCTATGACTTTTTAAATAAAGGCTTGTGGAAGTACATGGGACTTTGGGCATGACACCCAGTAGCAGGCTTATCAATTCACATTTGCCTCTGCCACTAAGGGGGTCTCTCTTCAGGCCTCCTGTCTTCTTCCAACCTTTCTTGTGAGCATTTGGGGGAGGTCTATATTCTTCTTCTGTCTGAAGGTTCTGAGGTATTCTAAATGGACATGTTAGCCTACATTTGACCTTTAAGAATTTGTTAAGGATGGGCTCAGTGGCTTAGCATGTAATCCCAGCACTTTGGAAGGCCTGAGTCCGTGGGTTCAACCAGCCCAGGCAACTTGGTAAGACCTCATCTCTACAATAAATAAAAAATTTGCCTGTAGTTTCAGCTATTTGGAAGGCTGAGGTGGAAGGATCTCATGAGCCCAGCAGGTCAAGGCTGTGGTGGCCATGAGCATGGCACTGCACTCCAGTCTGGGTGATAGAGTGAGGCTCCAAGTCAAAAAATTTTTTTTGTTAAAATGTTGGTTGATTTCTTCTAACCTAACCACCTCTTTCTTCTGTGCTCTACTAAAATGAGAATATCTCATTTTACAAATACTGAGTCCCATCTCAGTTTATATGTTTGGCCTGAGACCTCAGCTATCTTATGGGCTCAAGAAAGATCGCTGCTGTTAATTTTGTTTTTGCTAAGGTGAGAGAAACATTCTCAAGTAGCTTTCTACATTCTAAGTGAAACCAGAATTCTCACCTGCTTATTTTTACAGGTGAATTTTGTACATTTCTTTTCCAATTATAAATGAAAATTATATTGGGATTTTGACTAGAATTTTACTAAACTTAACTTTGGGAGACTGTACAACATTATATTATTTAGTCTTCCCATCTAGAAATACTGGTATTTTAATTCATGTATATAAAGAGCACCCTCCATGTTCCTTATTATATGAAGTCATGATTTGTTAACTGATTGTAACTTTCATACAAACTTTGGTTTGTAACTCCATATGGTTACAAACATAAATTGAGGTGATTTCTAGTATTAAAAAAGAATTAAATGTAAATAGGAAAATCAGAAATTATTAGGCTGGTACCAAACAATCAGATAGAATCATAACAAGAATTAAACATTACATTTCACTCTGAGATTTCTAGGAGAAAAGACAAAAAGGCAAGGTGTGAGATATATAGTTCTTATAGTTTAATAGAATGCAATTTTATATGGATAACTTTTTCTTGCATTGAATCCTAGTTAATTTTGTTTGTGTGTCGTTTCTTTTAGATATATCAAAATAGAAACTGGTTCAACCACTGCTTTATAGAAAACAGTGAAATGTTCTTCGGTTGTCCATTTCTTTTTCTCATGTTAATAAAGGCCAGGAACACCCCTCCTATATTAATATAAAAACAGAGATTCTAGATAACAAATGTGAAATGCTTACATAATCCTGACAAGTTTTTCAAATCAATGGTTCCAAATATTTATTTAGAAATACCTTTAGCTGGGGAACAGCAGAAACAAAAGAAATCTCACATTTTATGTAAACAACAGAATGCCATGCTGAATTTAGTTTCACAATAAAAGCCACATATTCCTATGTGTAGCCAGGAATGGGAGTGTGAAGAAAAGAAAAAGAGAATTGAGAGAGAGATAGAAGATAACTCTTTGCTTACTGCAAGTCTCGTTTGGAGAGAATCTCTGGAAAATCATGAGTTAGGATAGCTCTAGTCTACCAGCATGCCAGAGGCACAGACAATATACTCTCCTAAAATACAAGATTTGTGTCAGTTCTCTTTTTATGAGGGTTTGGTTCCACCAAAGAATAAAGTTCCCAATTCTACATTAAGCTCATCTTTTGGATCATCTGGTTCTTCCTCAAGCTTCTTCCACCAGGGTGCTTGTATGTGCTTCAGGGTGGTGAGATGGGCCTGTTTGGCCTTGGCTGCCACAGGCCTGGATCTACTTAAGAATAGCTCAGGTTCTTTCCTTTGTGCCTCTTTCAGACTTGGTGCCTCTGTCATAAACAGAAAACAAACAGGTTAAGTGGAAAAGACCTATGCCAAGCAAGTAGGACCTTGGAAACTAGAGCTGTAACTATGCTATAGCAGGCAAAGACAGGATTCCAACACTGAGTCTATTATATTGCTAGCTGTGGATGGTTTGTTACCATTCAAAACTTGCAGCTGTGGTTGTAGCAACACCCCTATCCCTTGGCCACTTCTGCCTTCCTTCCTTCCTTCCTTTTCTTTCTTTCTTTATTTTATTTTAATTTTTTGAGTTGCAGTCTCACTCTGTTGCCCAGGCTGGAGTGCAGTGGCATGACTGTGGCTCACTGCGGCCTCCACCTCCTAGATTCAGGTGATCCTTTTGCTTCAGCTTCTCAAGTAGCTGGAACTATAAGAGTGAGCCACCACGCCCAGCTAAAGTTTTGATTTTTTTTGTAGAGATGAGGTCTTGCTGGTCTTGAACTTCTGGGCTCAAGAGACCTCCCATCTTGGCTTCCCAAAGTGATGAGATTACAGGTGTGAGCCACTGCACCCGCACAGATGATTTATTTGAAGAATAGGAACTGCCGGGTATGGTGGCTCATACCTGTAATCTCAACACTTTGGGAGATGGAGGCAAAAGGATTGCCTGAGCTCAGGGGTTCGAGACCAGCCTGGGCAATTTGGCAAGACCTCGTCTCTAAACGAAACCAAAAAATTAGCCAGGTGTGGTGGTACATTCCTATAATTCCAGCTACTTGGAAAGCTGAGGCAGACGATCTCCTGAGCCCAGCAGGTCGAGGCTGCAGTGGCTGTGACCAAGCCACTGCACTCCAGCCTGGGCAACAGAGTGAGACTATGACTCAAAAGAAAAAAAAAAAAAAAGAACAGGAACTTTAAAAATAATAGTAGAACCTCATCCTACAGACGAGAGATATAGTTTTACCCACTTATCTAATTCAAAAATACAAAATTTACAAGTAATGGCCATTAAGTAGAAAATCCTGGTCTTTTCTGTCCACACACACACACACTCCCAGAAGTTGACTGAAATGCTATGGTTTCATGGATGGGATCACTCATTAAATGGACCAGTGGTTATGAGTCACAGGTGAGTTAATTTTTGTGACAGTACTTCATTAAAAATTATACAATGCTCTACAAGTGAATGGCACTGTAACTATTATCATCTACTTCTAAAAAATGAACAAAAGAGCTGGGTTTGGTGGCTCAGCCTGTAATCCCACGCTTTGGGAGGCTGAAGTGAGTGGATTGTCTGAGCCCGCGGGTTCGAGACCCACCTGGGCAATTTGGCGAGACCTCATCTCTACAACAAATCAAAAATTAGCCAGGCATGGTAGCGCGCGCCTGTAGTTCCAGTTCCTCGGAAGGCTGAGGCGGAAGGATCACCGGAGCCCAGCAGGTCGAGGCTGCGGTGGCCGGGAGCGGCCACTGCACTCCAGTCTGGGTGACAGAGTGAGACTCCAACTCAAAAAAAAAAAAAAAAAGAACAAAAGTTTTTCAGATTACATAGTAGAAATGGCTAGAAGGGCTCAGCATCTTTAAAATTAATAACTTTGAGTTGATACATATGAATGATGGCAAGGCTGACAGAAGCAGGAAAGGAGGTTATAAAATCTGCATCATTTGAAAACATTGTATGCTGGTCTGATCAATTTAGAAATTTCCTAGGGATAGGAGATGAGCTAAAAGACTTTTAATAGTGCTTTCCTTCTGAAGATTTTTGAGGTCACATATCTTGCATAGGTTGTTCCTTTTAGGAAACAAAAGTGAAATGAGCACATACTCATTAACTGTTCAATATTGGTGCTGATCTGAGCCATCAGGGCCTCTCTGTGCTGCTGGGCTCTCCCTTCTAGGGCCCTGCCCATAAAGTAGTGCTGCAGTTGTTCTTGAGCTTGGGCATGGAGCTCCCTGCTGGCCACATCTGACATCTCAGAGCCCTGTGAACATAAGAAAAACTTGTCACTGGAAGGGCATATATATCAAAGTATGTTTTACCCAGCCACTTAGCAGAGGTTCCTGAATGCTTAGCTGTCTCTTATTTTACCAACTGAATCTTATGGTATGCAGTGTAGTATTATGAAAGAAGGGATAAGATTACCACAGTGAAAATCACAAATGGTTTGATAAAGACACTGGCCTGGAAGAAACGTAATAAGGCCAACCCCTTTGTTCTGAACTCTTATCTGAAAGACTATCTTACTTCCTTTCTCATTCCCACTCCCATACTTATCTAAGCCATTATAACTGCTTCTGGTTTCAGAAAACAAGAGACAAAATCAGCCAAAGGACTGTATTCTTTTGGCTACTCAGCAAATTAAGGAGAACTTAACTGATTAGTTTGGACTAGAATGAAATAATCTTAACTTTGGAGCTAATAAAGATTCTGACACCACAGCTTTCTCAAATACTCTAGTTTCCGGATCTTGGATGCAACCCTGTTACAACTAATACCTTACTTTTCAGCCACAGGATTTTAAACAGTTGCAATACAGTATGGCTAAAGCAGCATTTTTTTAAAAAACAGGAATATGCATCATAATTACATATGATGTATTTAAAAAAGAAAGAGAGAGAGATCAAAGATCTAAACATAAGATCTAAACTAAAACTATCAAACTCTTAGAAGAAAACATAGGGGAAAGTACCATGACATTGATTTAGGTGATGATTTCTTAAATATGACACCAAAGGCACAGGAAGCAAAATAAAACATAGACAAAATGGATGGCACAAAATTAAAAACTTTTGTGCACCAAAGGACACTATCAATAAAGTAAAAGGGCAGCCCACAGAATGGCATAAAATATTTGTAAATCATATATCTGATAAGGGATTAATATTCAGAATATATAGAGAACCCCTAAAACTCAACAACAACAAAAATTCTAATTAAACAAGTAGACAAAAGACTTGAATAGACATTTCTACAAAAAAGGATATACAAATAGCCAATAAGCACATGGAAATATGATCAAAATCACTAATTAGGGAAATCCAAATGACAATGAGATACCACTTCACATCCATTAGCTACTATAAAAAACTAAACAAAATGGAAAATAACAAGTATTGATCAGGATATGGAGAAACTGGAACTTTGTGGGCTATTAACGAAAATGTAAAATTGTACAGCTGCTGTGGAAAACAGTATGGCAGCTCTTCAGACATTTAAAAAGAGTGATCATAAGGCTCAGCAGTTCCATTTCTGAGTATATACTCAAAGGAATAAAAAGCAGGAACACAAATAGAAACTTGTACATACATGTTTACAATAGTCAAAAGGCAGAAACAACCCAAGTGTTCATTGGTGGATGAGTGGATAAACAAAATATAGTATATACATACAATGGAATATTTTTTCAGACTTTAAAAAGAAAAATAATCTGACACATGTTAAAACATGAACCTTGAAGACATTATGCCAAGTAAATAAACCAAGTGTGACTCCACTCTTATGAGGTACTTAGTCAAATGCAGAGAGACAGAAAGTAGAATGGTATTTGTCAGGAGCTGAGTGGAGGGGAAATAGAAAGTTAGTGTGCAATGGATAGAGTTTCAGTTTTGTAAGATGAAAAAAGCCTGAAGATGGATGGCAATGATGGTTGCACAATGAATGTATTTAATGCTACTGAACTGTACATTTAACCATAGCTAAAATGGTAATTTTTACATTTTGTATATTTTACCACATTGAAAATAAACTTAAAAATATAGAGGCCACACAAAATTTACTGAATCAGGACTTCTTGGGGTGTGTGTGACTTGGGTACATAATTTTTACAAAGAAAATTAAATTTGTAAAAGATTAAAAATGCTAAGAGTAATATAGTCCTCTCTACAGAGCTTAGGAACAGATTATTTGTTGGAGAGGAGGCATGTCTCTTTCTCTTCTTTCTATCTCTGTCCACAGGAAAGAGCTTTTAGTTGTGCTTCTGCTCCTCTCTCTAATTCAGTTCTGGTTCTTGGCTAAGGGAGGGGTTGCTAACATGACTGATCAGAACCTGAGATTCACTAGCCATGTTTTATTAGTGGCCAGACTGATTGTTTTTAAATGCTCAGGATCGCTTTTTTCCCCAGCATTTAGGTTAAAAATTTTTTTTTCCAGCATACAGCTTTATTAAGGTAAAAATGACACACGGTAAACTACAAACATTGAAAGGGTACAATTTGCTAACCTTTGACATATTCATACATCTGTCACATTAACTGACAATAATGTGAAACCATCATATTAATCACCACTAAGTTTTTTGTTTTTTTCCTGAGTTGCATTCTTACTCAGGTGCCCAGGCTAGAGTGCAGTAGCACAATTGCATTAACTGTTCAACCGTAGCAACAATCTGCTGGACTAAGGTGATCCCTACGCCTCAGACTTCCGGGTAGCTGGAACAATCCCCATCTAATTTTTTGATTTATTGTAGAGAGGAGGTCTGACCAAGTTGCCTAGGCTGGTCTTGAACTCCTGGGTTAAGGTAATCCTCTCGCCTGTCTGCCTTCCAAAGTGCTGGGATTACAGGCATGAGCCACCATGCCCAGACACCACTAAGTTACTTTCTGACCTTTTGTAAACCCTTATTCTCATCCTTCCTGTCCTCCTATCCCTAAGCAAACACCGATCTACTTTCTGTTATTATAGATTAGTTTGCAAATGAATCACACAGTATATATTCTACCTTGTTTGACCTTTCACTTAGCAGAATTATTTTGAGATTCATCTATATTGTTAAGAATATCAATTTATTCCTTTATACTTCTGAATAGTACCTATTGTATAGATACACAGCAGTTTATCTTTTCATATGCTGATGGACATTTGAGTTTCCAGTTTGTGGTTAAGAGCATTCATGTACAAGTGTGTATATGGACATATGTTTCCTTTTCTCTGTAATCACCTAGGAATGGAATGGCTGCTTCATATGATAAATGTAAGTTTAACTTTTAAAGAAACTGCCGAACTGTTTTCCAAAGTGATTGTACTATCCCTACATTCCCATGAGCAGTCATCAGGCATAGTTCTTCTAGATGCTTGCTAACCTTTGGTATGTTCAACCTTTTACATCCTAACACGTGTGGAATATTGTATTGTGGTTTTAATTTGCATTTCCCTTAATGACTAATTATGCATCTTTTTGTGTGTTTGTTATCTTTTGTCTGTTAAAAAAATTGGTTCATATGTTTTCTTGTTGTTGAATTTTAGTAGCTCTTTCTATTTACAAATATAAAACCTTTACAAAAAACAAAACAAAACAAAAAACTCATACAAGTTTCTTTAACCCCCTTTCTTTCCCGGTTCTACTCAATAAGTGATATACTAAGGAACTGTGTATGTCCTTTTTATCCTTATCAACATCTGAGTTTTGACAGTTGCATATACCTGTGAAACCAATGCCAAAATCAAGATAGAAAACATTTCCAATATCCCCAAAAGATTCTACA
The DNA here is from genome assembly GCA_963574415.1 of Tarsius wallacei. Taxonomy (NCBI): domain Eukaryota; kingdom Metazoa; phylum Chordata; class Mammalia; order Primates; family Tarsiidae; genus Tarsius; species Tarsius wallacei. The sequence continues at coordinate 21,041 of CAUYQG010017198.1, forward strand.
TGCTCCTTTGTAATTCATTCCTCTCTTTACCTTTCCTGTCTCCCCACCACCACTCAGTCACTGATCTGCCTTTTTTAATAGATTATTTTTCACTTACATTAATGCAATCATATAGTATGCACTCTTTTGTGCCTCTTTCTTTTACGATGCATAATATTTTTGAGATTTATCCATGGTGCTGTACGCAACAGCAGTCCCTCTTTTCATTCTTGAGCATTATTCCAACACATGGAATACCACATTTTGTTTACCATTCACCTTTTGATAGACATCTGGGTTGTTTTCAGTTTGGGATTATTGTCAATCAGGCATCAATATGAACACAATCTTGGTGTACACGTGTACTTTTTTGCTTCTCTTCACAATCAATCAGAATCAGAAATGCTTGATAAAATAGTATATGTATATTTAGCTTATTTAAAAACTGACAGTTTTTTCCTGAGTAGTTTGCCAATTTTTCTATTGTGTTGCTTTTCTTCTGATAATTGAACTATAAGAGTTCTATTTTCTGGATATAAATTGCTAAATATAAACATTGAAGTCTTTTCTCCCATTGCATGGTTTGCTTTTTTATTTTTGTAGTGGGTATCTTTCAAAGAGCAAATGTTTTACATTTCGATAAATTTCAATTTATTAACTTTTTTATCACTAATATTTTCTTCTACTTTTTAAATAGTTTTGTATTTTTAGATTTATATTTAGACTTACTGCTCTTTGGAGTTAATTTCTGTGTATGATATGAAATACAGATCATGATCCTTTTAAAAATAAATCTCTACAATTGTTCAGGCATCATTTGGTTGAAAAGACCTTCATTCCCCATTGAATTATCTTGACATGTTTGTTGAAAATCAGTTGACCACATATGTGTGGCACTATTCCTGGGCCAATTCAAGGAATTGGTCTTCAATTCAAATCATTGGAAATTTCATCTGTACATAAACCACTTATATACCCGATCCTAACTTGTACCCCATGTCTTTAAATTTTTTTAAAAAGAATTTTATCTATATCTGATATCGGTCCTTCTCAAATTTGTGTTAGTCTTTTTTTTTTTTTATTGTGTTATTGTGGGGTACAGTTAGGGGTTAGGCATACAAAAATGTTTCGTTCAGGTACCCTTGTTGATAAGAAGTGTCTCCCCATCCCCAGACAGATACCCACCACCATTAATCCCATCCCCCTCACCCTCCCCCCGCCCCGGTTTCCCACCACGGTCAGGCATTTTCTTATGGTAATACGTTGGATGATCAAGGTCTACTATATGAGTGAGAACATGTGATACTTAGTTTTTTGTTTTTGTGAGAGGTCACTCAGTATTATGGACTCTAGTTCCATCCAGGTTGCTGCGAAATTCATGATTTCATTCTTTATGGCTGC
>CAUYQG010017200.1:0-49481 GCA_963574415.1 Tarsius wallacei
GGCAAACTGAATTTTTAAAAACTTGTCTGGGCTCGGTGGCTCAGCCTGTGATCCCAGAGTTTTGGGAGGCTGAGGTGAGTGAATTGCCTGAGCCCACAGTTTCGAGATCTACCAGGGCAACTTGGCAAGACCTCATCTCTACAATAAATCAAAAATTAGCTGGGCGTGGTACCACATGCCTGTAGTTCCAGCTACTTGGAAGGCTGAGGTGGAAGGATCGCCGAAACCCAGCGGGTTGGGACTGCGGTGGCCGGGAGCATGCCACTGCATTCCAGTCTGGGTGATGGAGTGAGACTCCAACTCAAAAAAATAAAATAAAATAAAAACCTAACAATATGACGCCTCCTGGAAACTTATCTCACTACAAAAGACACCGACAGACTCAAACTTAGACCATGGAAAACAAGCTTTTCAGGTGAAATGGAACACAAACAAAGACAGGGGTCGTGATCTTAATATCAGACAAAACAACCTTCAGGCTATCAAAGTTTTTAAAGATATGGAAGGACACTACACAATGCTAAAATGTTCAATTCATCAACAAGAAATTTTCATCCTAAACATATAGGCACCCGACACAGAAGCACCAGGTTTTATAAAGCAACCACTACATAAACTAAAAAAAAATTGACTCTAACACTATCATAGCTGGGGACTTAAATATCCCACTAAAAACCCTATATAAATCATTGAGGAAAAAAATCAACAAGGAGATCCAGACTCATAACTTGATGCTTGATCAAATGAATGTAATAGATATCCAAAGAACACTCCACCAAACAACCATGGGATATATATTCTTTTTTTTTTTTTTATTGTGATATTGAGAGGTACATTTAAGGGTTAGGTACACAAATATGTCTCATTCAGGCACCCTTGTTTGTAAGAAGTGTCCCCGCATCCCCAGACAGGTATTTACTGCCATTAATTGCTTCCCCTATCCCTCCCACCCCCCATCGTTTCCCACCACTGTCAGTCATTTTCTTGTGGTAATACGTTGTACCCCACATCTTTAAAATAACAATTTTGTTGTTGTTGTTGCTGTTGTTTTTATTTGTATTATTTCTTTTTAAAAATTGTTACCCCACATCTTTAAAATAACAATTTTTAAAAAGAAATAATACAAATAAAAACAACAGCAACAACAACAACAAAAGTGTGCCACATAATCATCTAGAAGAAATGCATTTCAGCCAAAGCAAGAATAGCTAGTGCAAAGGTCTGGACGTCTGAACTAGCTCGATGTGGTTTAAGGAAGAGGAAATGAACCAGTGTGGCTGGAGAAGAGAATGAGAAGACAAATATGGGGTAAGGGGATCAGAAATCAAAGATATAGAGAAGAACCAGATCCAGAGACCATGTTAAGAAATTTGAATTTTATTCTGAGTGTGATAGGAAACACTGGAGGGGTTGGGAGCAGGAAAAAGCCATGATTTAACTTATTTTCAAACCATCACTCAGGCTGTTGCACTGAGAATGGACCTCAGTGGGGCCAGAGTAGAGCAAAGAAAAAGCTGAAATAGTCACACCACTGAAAAGGGAAGCAGGGATTTGCTTGCATGCAATGATCAGCCAACTGTGGCCTGGCCAAATCCAGCCCTCTATAAATAGTTTTACCGGCATATAGCCACATTCATTCATTTACATATTTTCTATGGCTATTGTTCTACAACAGCTACTGGGACACTCTGGAGTCCAGTCTGAAGGCAGCCCTTGCAATGCTCTACTTGCTATCCAAGCACTGTGATCAGAGAGTCCACTGGCTTTGCCTCTTCTCTTAGCATGCACTTGCCCTCCATAGCTGCTCTCTGATGAGACAGGAGCCAGTAGCCTTGGCCACCTCAGGAAACCACAGATACTGCAGGATCCCATAGCAAAAGCTGCTCTATCCCACTGCCATCTCTCAGGACTCATTGCCGGGAGTGCAGGCCAACCTCTGACTGTCATATCTGAATCTCAATAGCCATGGGCTTTCTCCAAAGCCCTAGGGTACCCCTATGTCCTGTGTGAAAGGACAATAAAGCCAGGAGCAGCCTTCAACCAATAACTGGAGGGGTGAGGGTACAAACACCACAACTCCCCCGTGACCCAAGAGTTCTACACTGAATCCAATAATTCTCCAGTAGGATTGAGCTCTGGTTGTCCACAGCAGTCACTTTCTTAAAAATGCCCCCTTGGCCAGGCTCAGTGGCTCAGCCTGTAATTCCAGCACTTTGGGAGGCCGAGGCAAGTGGATTGCCTGAGCCCGCGGGTTCAAGACCCGCCCAGGCAACTTGGCGAGACCTCGTCTCTAAAATAAACAAACAAACAAACAAATAAATAAATAAATAAATACATAAGCTGGGTGCGGTAGCGCGCACCTGTAGTTCCAGCTACTTAGAAGACTGAGGCGGGAGGATCGCCTGAGCCCAGCAGGGTGAGGCTGCGGTGGCCAGGAGCATGCCACTGCACTCCAGGCTGAGCAGCAGAGTGAGACTCCAACTCAAAAAAAAAGAAAAAAAAAGAAAAGAAAAGAAAATGCCCCCTTAACTGGATGTTCTTCCTTTCCTGTCTCTACAACTCAAACAACTTGCAATCAAATTCCTACCCCAAGTCTTCTAGGGATCCCAATCCCAATACCTTTTATCTTAGCTCTTCTTCCAAACACAGGCCATGCCTTTGGCCTAGCCAGCTGACTGGCAGTTGTTTTCCACTGGGCACAGGAAAGACCAAGGCAGGACAGAATAGCTAGATACAGAGATCCAGCCTTTTGAGTTTGTGCACGACTGTTTTTGGACCATGGACAGGGGTCCATCAGAACCCCCTGACTCCTGCAGAATACAGCTCCAGCTCCTATTCTAGTATAAGACTCTGCATATATCCCCATGTCTGCACTTCCATCCGCAAACATGTCACCCACCCACCTAGGCTGTCCCTGTTCTTGAGTCTGCCAAGCCATGGGACCCAGCTCAGATGGAAAAGCCTTCTTAGACCTTCCCAGACTGCATTAATTGCTTCATCCTCTGCATTTCATTAGCTTACACCCTAATACAGGGGCTACCATACTAGACTTTGCAAGAAATGTGGTAGAGGAGAATGTGACTGAGACACAGGCTAGCCTAACTCTGCCACTTACAAGCAGTGTGACCTTGGAATTTCCAGCAGTCTGAGTTTCCATGCCCTCACTGATAAAAGAAGGATGTTGACAGCACCTACATCACAGGGTCACTGTTAGGGTTAGTGAGGTAATGTGGTGGTGCCTAACACAAACCACATGCTCATGCAGTATAGGTTAGCATGACTCTCCCCAGTAGACCATGATCTTATCATAGTACCTGGCACATAGTTGGGCTCCATAAACATGCATTAAGCAAATGAATACAAAACTGAGTCAGCAACTCTAGCCATTCTATCTTTAAACCAGGGGCTGTAAATGTAAATCACTACAGGAACCAGACTAGTGAGCAAAACAGGCCACATTAGCACAGGGGTCAATTGTGGAGCACATGCCCCAGAATGGGGCTGCCAAGGCGCCCACTGTCACCATCCCAGAATGCAGGCTCCATGTAGCCAAAGCTGATAAAATCTCAAGGAGCTTTTAAATGTTGAAAAAAATTTAAAGAAAGAGAAAAATAGAAGACACTACAATGCAAGGCATTTCTGCAACTGACTTTAACTGACACCTTGTACTGGGATGTATGAGAGGTAGACCCTAAAAAACAGAATTTATGTATAAAAAATTGTATATTTAGTGTTATGTGTTTAAACTTCAGTTATTTCTAAGTACTCTCTGATTGATGCAATGCACCTATCACAAAGCATTTTCCCACTACTCAAAACAGTTTTTGAACTTGTCGATTTTGATGCCTTTTAGTGCTTCTGCCATTTTTTGTCTCACCTCTTCCACATCAGCAAAATATTTCCCTTTGAGGATTTTTTCATCCAAGGAAACAAACAAACAAACAAACAAAGAAGCCATTTGGGGTGAGATCAGGTAAATAGGAAGGGTGGGACGTGGGGTTCATGCCATTTTTGGTCAAAAACTGCTGAACACTCAGTGCAGTATGAGCAGGTGTACTCATAAATCACCCACCATGAAATGGGCAAACATGTTGAAAGAGTCTACCCCCCAAAAAAAATCACTGAAACTGAACACAGCCTCTCATAACACTAGCTGGTACACAGATGCTGACAGGTTCCTAGAACACTTAACTAGTGAGGGAAGCCTGTATTACAAGGGTCCACCCTCCAAAAAACAATTCCAGCTTTTTATGAGTCCCCCTCATATATGTATATATTTGTGTACATATATATATATATATGCATATGCTATATATTTTCTCTCTCTCTTTAAGAACCCAATTATATATCTTTACAGATAAGGAAAATGAGGCCAGAGTGAATATATGGGAATATATGATATGCTGAAGTAATACAGGCATCTGGAATCAGGATGGAGATTGAAACTCAGGTGTATTTAGATCAACAACTCCTACTCCTTCCCAAAGTGTTGGGATTACAAAAAAAAAAAAAGAAAAAAAAAAAAACTTCCTACTCTTGACTCTACCATGGTCTCTTGGTAAGAAGTCACATCAGTATTTAAATTAGAACATTTGACTATCAGCATCAGTATTACATTTCTTGTGGGCACTAATTCCCATACTGTAAGAGTGTTCTGTGCACATGGCTAGTTGTTAAATGGAGTTGGAAGACTGGTTTTAAAATTACCACCTACAGCAAACTTTTTATGATTTAGAAAATTTTCATCAAGATGCATCTGCATAACTTTGGTTGAAGAACTTGAGTCAAGTGAAAACACCTTGAAATCAAAGATACTTGGAAAACCAGAAACAAGGAGAGAGAATGAGTACATTTCTGAGCACTGGCCTGGAACAGGTAGGTTGAGGGGACAAATTGTCAATTGAGCGAAACCTCAATTACAGAGTAATCTAATGTATACCCAGGTACGTTATCACAACTCAATAAACAGCTCTTCAGAATTAAGTAATTCCAATTTGCTTTCATTTCGGTCTACATGTCACCCTGAGAATTTGATATTACCTACACTTAAATTAGGCGGCATCTTCTGAAGCACTGATCTTTACCATCTCAGAATCACACATGAACTGCAAACCAGCCAGCCATGAATATGCCTGTTTGGAGAGAGACGGAGACCCAGTCTGGGCCTTGGCTGCTCCGCGCAGTGTGAGCAGCACAGGGGCCTCAAACTCCTGCCACCCTTGGTTGCTGAGAAGCCCTGTGACCTCCCAAACACAGAGCGGTCAGAGTTCTGAATGAACAGTGTCAGGAGGGGGTGGGCCCATGTGGCCAGATGGCTGAGGACCAGCAGAACTAGCTACTTTTCCTTTGCCCCCAGATTCCTGAATGAGATTTCTGGATTCATCAGCGTTGGACACATAAGGGAACTCAGAGAATTCTGACCTGCTTGGACCACATGACCCAAATGTACCCAAGCCCATACTTTCATATTCCTCCCTCCCTTTTCTTATGCTCAGCACATCATTGTATGGAGAGAGAGCTCAGGACCCCATTTTGCAGAGGCCTTCAATGATTTTTCCATGACCACAGAGACACGCATCAAATCAGCATCAGGGCCCGTTGTCCTGCCCCCACCCACAGAGTCCTTCATCTTCTTCCTTCCTTGACTGAGAAATTCTGTCCCCACGGGCAATTTGCTTATTTTACTTAACACTTTAGAGCATGTATATCAGGCACGGTTCTAAGAATTCCTACATTCATTATCCCATGTAATCCTCACAACATCCTCTGAGGGAAGTAATCCAGTATTCCTGCTCCTAAGTGAGCCAGCTGAGGCCCCAAGAGGTTTACTCATGTTCAAGGTCAGAATTGGGAAAAGGTGAGGCTGGAATTCAAACCCAGACATCCTGGCTCCAGAGTTTTCTCATGCCTCTGAATTTAGACCAGATGGAGGAAACCTGTGTGGAAGAACACGGCGCAGGACTGGTTTTCTTTCTGGGAAGTCCCTGGGTAGGTGGTGACTCCTTGCCCCTCAACCTTTCCTGTCCCTTAGCCCTAGCCATCTGTGTGTTGCCTAAATCAATCAGAACCCAGAAAAAGGGATCAGGCCCATCACAGAGGGCAGCACTTGGTCCTTAAGAATCCTTTTTTTGTCTTTGTTTTTCACATGTTCCCCCTTCTCTGAAAGAAGAATGGTTAATATTTTTTTCCTTTTTTTTAACAAGTACAAATACTTCAGTATTAAAGTACTTAAGCATCCCAGCTCAGCAAAGGAAAAGGGCTCTTAAGAGGTAAGTGAGTCATTCTTCATTAGACAGTTTCCCCCCAACGCTCTGCTTGCTGCCTTCAAATGGGTCCCTGGGCACACACTCCAGGGTGACTGGTTGCTTCTGGTTGCCTGTGCTTCTGAGTGTCCCTGCATTTTATTTTCTTGTTTTGCTTGGATATCACTGGCTTTTTAGGACAGTGTGTGTGTGTGTGTGTGTGTGTGTGTGTGTAAGGAAAGGTTAAATATATTTCTTCAGGGACCTGGAAGTTCATGAGACTCAGGGAAGAGGCATGCATGAGTCCCAGTTACCTAGACAGCCCCAGGAACTCCTGCTTGCCTGCTATTGGGTCCCTCTTGCACTGTTCATGATGCCTGGTGATACCGGGTTCCAACAAGGCCACAACCTTTGGGACCTCTAGGTGTGGCTGAAATGGCATGAGCCAGACCCAGGTTGGCTTTCAGCTCTGCTCCTTAGGACTTCCCTCTATTTCTCAATCTGACTGTGTTGGTTTTACCAATGGTGAAATCAGTTAAAATAAAACCAATGTACTGAGCTGCAATTAAGATAAAATGAGATGACATATGTAAAGGGACCTCTTTACATTCAAGGGACTAAGATCTTAACTTACCACCAACTGATATTAAAACAAGGGGAAAACGGGCACAAAAAAAGTGATAACCCACACCAAAATTATGAATTTCACCAAGGTGTAATAAAATGGGACCAGATTACAGAGAGTGCCAACTCACTACTGCCCACTGTGAAAGAGACCTGGAGCCATGGCATCCCCAAGCTGCGGTGACAAGAGCTGCAAGAGGGTCTTCAGGACAGAAGTGGCTATGGAGCCATATTGCAAGGTCCAGCTAGTGCACCCAGGGCCTAAGGCAGCACTGCTTCCTCGCACTTAACTCAGGCTCAAGAGAACAAATCAGTGTCCTAGAAACCCATTTCCAGCTCTCCAAATAAAAACAAGGATGCTTCGCACATTCTCTGTCCCAGTTGCCTCTGGGTTTGGCTTCCTGAATTTCCCCCATCCTGCAACTGGATAGGAGGCATGAGGAAAGAGTAAATCAAGTGTTTGTTGTTCCATTTATCTGTGCATGGAAAGTTCAGAGTGATACACTAACTCCCACAGCCATGCACCTACTCTCTTATTGCCAACTTTGCCCCAGTATGTGCAAGGCACCGGCAGGACCATGGAGGGCAGGAGAGAACATGGCACACTCTCATGTGAGGCTCTCACTCAAGTGTAGGAGGCCAGTCATAAAAGAAGTATAAGGAATGTTCCAGGAATATAGCTCAGGAAATTACACATTCACTGAGTACCTGAAAGGCCACTGCCACACAAACCAATCTTAGGGCACCAAAATGGCAAAGATATGAGCAATCAAAATGATGGCTTCTCTACTATATGAATGGTGCTCATTGTAATCAAATTTAAAGAATTTTTTTAACTCATTGTTTTATTAGTGACTGCCTAGTTTGTTGATCTTTGGCTTAAGTGTTCATGGCATCACGGTGATGAAATAAACTCCTACTGAGGCCAATAGTTCATTCACAACTTTTTAAAGTTGAACCTTATAAAATGACTGATTGTGTAGGTCAAAATGGTCAAACACTGGCAATGTCATATGGTTTGGCATCTCAACACCTGGGCCAGGTATGACACTAAGCACGGGGACTTGGAATCCCCTCCTCTCACAGAGCTTATATCCTGAAAGGAGAGATGAAAAGTCAAAGAAATACATAAAGGAAAATTATCATTGTGAAGTATGACAAGAACCACCATAGACAAGGAGAACAGGTGATATGACAGAATATGACCACCAGGAAGCGAGGTGGGGGAGGGGTCAGAGAAGTTCTCTGGGAGAAGATGACATGCTGACATTTAAACTGAGACATGAATGATGACACATCATCAGCCATGTGACTATCCACATAGAGTCAAGACAGCTGGGTCAGGGAGTCCCAGACTGAACCCCCAGTCTGGTCAAGCTGGGCTCCCAGTCACATGGGGCCAGCAAAGAGGTCAAGGTTTTCACACCCACCCATACTTTGACCAAGAAAACCAACTCAGGAGCCCTGCAGGGCTCAGTCAATGTCTTCTCCCTCTAAACACATCAGGTGTCATTCTACAGCTGGCATACCATGAACAGTTTCATTATTTCATTCACTGAATTATGCTATATTAAAATTTTGATTGGTGAACATAGCATCAGTAAAACGAATACGCTGCTGTTGCCAGTGTAACCTGTCAAACAATTTTTTGCAAAAGCAACATTGCAACACAAAGAAAAATCCATACAGATGCCCACATTCTTGGGCCTACCAACTCTACCTCCAGGGAATTTATCCTAAGGAAATAATCTGGTTCAATAGAATAAAATTGTTCTCTCCAGAAGAACTCCATAGAGGTGCTAATTGTTACATACACAAAGAAAAGAAAAAACAAAAACACCTGGAATTACCTAAATGACAGCAAATAGGGGAATTTTTAAAATAGGATAATTAACTTTATGAAAGAGTATACAACCATTCAGTGTAGTGAAAAAGATTACACAGAGTTTCGAAAGTAATTCGAGAGAAGCAGAAAAGAAAATGTGTGTATTTTAATGGGAAGCATATACACAATATCTCAAGGTAAATGAGAGCAAGAAAATTGAAAAGAATTGAATCAAGACCATTGGGGTGAAAAATTATTTATTTTAAAAGTCCTTCCAAAATATTGTCATTGTATCAAGATTTCAATTTAAAAAATCCCTCAGAAACAATAGTATGAAAACCCTGCAACAGCGTGCCACCAAAATACAAGGACATTTGTTCATTCTAACTTTGAATACAAAATCAAGCCAAATTTGGGGATGCCTTCTGTGTTATATATCCTACAGTCTTTCACGTATGCCTCCTGTATGTGAGACTCAACTTTGAATAGCAATGCAATGATGCATAATTTTATAACAGTTTCCTCTCTTTTAAGGGGTTCGTGTTAGGAGAAGAAGGGCAGGGTGATTGGAAGTTCGTGGATCACTCTTTTTTTTAACTATCTGCATAAATGTAAGGGGTGTAAGTACAGTTTTCTTACCTGGATATCCTGCATGGTGGTGAGTCTGGGTTTTCGGTGTAGCCATTACCCATTAAGTAATGTCTCGGCCTTCATGCACCCCTGCCCACCCTCTTACCCTTCAAGGTCTCCAATGTCTAGTATTCCACTCTCTCTATGTCTGTGTGTACCCATTATTCTTATAAGTAAGAACACATGGTATTTGATGTTCTAATTCTAAGTTATTTCAGTAACGCCTCATTCTACTGAATGCTAGGAGGAGCAGTAGATGAGAAAAAGGGGCTTTAAATCCTTCAGCAGCACCAGGCTGCCTAGGGAGAGAACAACAGAGGCCTAGTAACCCTAGCCATCAGGGTAGAGGCATGGGCTGGGGACACTCACCTTTCACGATCAGCTCCGCATAATTGGACACACCAGATCCACCGTCGGAGCGGATCACACAGCGGTACTTGCTGACACTGCGCTGGGCAGTGTCTGCCACACTGACCGTGGCTGAGAAGCGCCTGTGGTTGACCACACGGGTGACCATGAGAGCTGTATCCCTGCCATTCCATTGCTGCAGAACAGAGGAAGAGAGGCAGAGGAGGAATCATAGCACCATAAACTCCCAGGTGACCCCCAGCATGGATGTCCACCCATCCTTACCACCCTTTGGGCCCAGGACTTTCCAGAGGTTTCTATGGCTGCCTTGTACTAATGGTCTGATTTAAGAATAAACTCGGTGACCAGACTTCCGGGAAGATGGCTTAGCCAGTTGGACTGCACTAGTCCCTGGGTGTGACAGTGATTGTATGGACAATTCTACATGATTCTCTCTGTGTGTAAGTGGGAATGTGAGAGGCTGACTGAGTGGGGACTCGAGAGCAAGTGGCCAGGGCCTTTCTGGTGAAGTGGCTGGTGCCACAGCAGCTCTGCTTGGACCCTAGGGCTTCCAGGAACGCAAAAGCTGAGCGTCATTTTCTAAAATCAGCAGAACTTTTCCCGGGAAGAAATGTTGGAGTGATTGCTAACCCCTACACCACAGCACTGGACTGAATGCTGGCAGTGAAGGCTGCAGAGGGAGCACAGCGAGACAGCCTGAGGCAGAGTCCCGAGGAAACAGCAGGGAGAAGCCACCCTGCACCTAGACTGGGCTCCAGAGTCTTGCTACAGGGTCCTGAGATCTGGAGACTGTGGTAACTGCTGGAGAGGAAGCTATCGACCCCCCTGCTGACAAGAGCAGCAGCTGGCAGAGAAACTGAGCAGACTATCTAAAGCCTGGGCAGAGAAGTGATCCAGGGTGGCCTCTGCGGAACAACAGAACTACGTGTTGAGATCAGGTACTATCTCTGTGTTGCACTGGGGCTGCTTTTTGTAACCTCAGAGAACATTGCCCCTAGTGCACAAGCCCTGGTGGGTAATAGCAGATGCAAAAACCCAGATGACCCACCCTGAGCCAGCCGCTGGGTGATAGATGCAGACAGCAGAAGTGCCCAAAAAGGAGGCTGGTGAGTGCCTAACTGATTCTCTCCCTCCTCTAGCAACAAGTGAAAGAGATCAAGAGGGCAGGGCAGAGACAGGAGGCCCCATTCCTCTGTGGGGACTGGATACCCGGGAGCTGTGACAAAGCTGGGAGAAGAACGACGGGGGTGAGATCCCTAGAGATGCTGTGTCAAGTTATTTCAGTCCCCTTCCCTCACATGGGCATGTGATGGTTACCAATTACAGGCAGCAGGGGGTGAAGATTCTTCTATTTTTTTTTTTAGAAGAAAAGTGACTTTATTATTCCAAAAGCCAGAAGATGGGGAGATGGCCAGGCTCATGTCTCAACGAAACCATTTTAGATTTTTAGGCTGAGTGCAAGGGTTTAAATTTAGAAATTTGGCACACAGGCATGGCAAAGGGTGTGTTTTCATGGCTTATATTAGGTAGTGGTCCTCCCAAAGGTTGGTGTTAACTCGGCCACAGTCAGGTTTTGAATCAACCAACTGGTGGTCACCACCCACCCAACTCCCAAGCAGGAGGGTCCCACAAGCTGCTTTAAGATTAGCCTCTGGGGCCAGGGTGGGTGGCTCATTCTGTAATCCCAGCACTTTGGGAGGCTGAGGTGAGTGAATTGCCTGAACCTGCGGATTCAAGACCAGCCTGGGCAACTTGGTGAGAACTCGTCTCTACAATAAAAAATAAATAAATTAGCCGGGCGTGGTAGCGTGAGCCTGTAGTTCTAGCAACTTGGAAGGCTGAGGTGGAAGGATCGCTGGCACCCTGAAGATCGATGCTGGGGTGGCCATACCACTGCACTCCAGCCTGGGCGACAAAGTGAAACTCCAACTCAAAAAAAAAAAAAAAATTAAGCCGGGCTTGGTGGCTCAACCTGTAATCCCGTGCTTTGGGAGGCCAAGGTGAGTGAATTGCCTGAGTCCGCAGGTTCGAGACCTGCCTGGGCAACTTGGCGAGACCTCATCTCTACAATAAATCAAAAATTAGCTGGACGTGGCAGCACATGCCTGTAGTTCCAGCTACTTGGAAGGCTGAGGTGGAAGGATCGCCGGAGCCCAGCAGGTCGAGGCTGTGGTGGCCGGGAGTGGCCACTGCGCTCCAGTCTGGGTGACAGAGTGAGACTCCAACTCAAAAAAAAAAAATTAGCCCCGGGAAATTTTTTTTTCCTCCAACTCAAAAAAAAAAAAAAAAAATTAGCCCCTGGGAATTTTTTTTTTCCTTTTAAAGATGTGGGGTACAATTCAGCGTTATGTATATACAAATGTTCATTATGCAGGTATCCTTCTTGATGAGGTGTGCCCCCCCTTCCCCAGACAGAGTCTCACTACTGCCAATCCTGATACCCCCCCACCCGCAGTTTCCCGCTACTGCCAATCCTTTTCTTACAGTATTACAATAATTCTAACATCTTAAGTTCCAAAGGCATTTAGGGAACCTGCAGTAACAGCCCTGCAATCACAGAACCTGTCACAAGAGGGAACACCCTCTCTCAAAGAGAAAAACTAAAGCTGAGGATTCTTTATCAACGTTTTTTTTGTTTTTATTTTGTTTTGTTGTTTTGTTTTGTTTTGTTTAGGGGGTATGGTATTGGTTTGCTTATTTGATTATATCGCTTGGTTGTTTTGTTTGTTGATTGTTTCTCTCTTTACTTTTCTTCTATTTTTCTTTGTTCTTTCTCTTTTTTATGTTTTTTTTCTTTTTCTATTTTTTTTTCTTCTTTTTCTCTCTTTCTCCTCCTTTCTCTTTTTTCTCTCTTTTCCCTCTTATACCCTGTCTTGGACTCAGGGGCTATGCAAGCATACCCACTGTAAGGTCATATTGTGCAGAGATGAAGTATGAGTCCCAACTTCAAGGACTCAGAATCCTTGCAGCCCCCACCACCCCCTAGTAAGTGCTCAAAATTGTAAAGAGACGGTGCAATGCCCACCTCCAACCCTACTCCATAACTGAACAAACGCAGAGCCCCAACTCAAGGAAGGACAAAAGGTAGAGCAAATATCAAAAGGGACTACTTCTCCATTTTCCACTGAGCAATGGAATTAAAGAGAAAGAAAAAAGAACTTTTATAAATGAAGAAAAACCAACAAAAAACTTCCAGTAACCATCAGAGCCCCAGCAAAGAGTCAGTGCTAGAAAGAACAGCTACTGAGGTACAAACAATGGCTATCTCCCAGAACAACACTACCCAGAAGGCACTTACAGAGATCAGAGAATCATTGGATAGAATGAATAAAAATCAAGAAATGCAAGGGCTAAAACTAAATGCAATTGCAACAAAAGTACATAGACTCAAGAAAGTGTATTTAAAGAAGTAAAAGAAATAAGCCAGACTCGGTGGCTCAGCCTATAATCCCGCACTTTGGAAGGCTGAGGTGAGTGGACTGCCTGAGTCCATGGGTTCAAGACCCACCTGGGCAACTTGGGGGAACCTCATCTCTACAATAAATCAAAAATTAGCCGGCCGTGGTAGCGCGCGCCTGTAGTTCCAGCTACTTGGAAGGCTGAGGCGGAAGGATCGCCGGAGCCCAGCAGGTCGAGGCTGTGGTGGCCAGGAACGGCCACTGCACTCCAGTCTGAGTGACAGAGTGAGACTCCAACTCAAAAAAAAAAAAAAAAGAAAGAAATAACAGAAATAAACAACTCCATACAAAAAATACATAATAAACTGACCAGCATGGGAAGCAGAATTGACCAAGCAGAAGAAAGAATCTCATAGCTGGAGGACCAAAACATGGAATTAACACAATCTATTAAAAATATAGGAAAAGAACTTAAGAAGAAAGAGGAAACTCTCCAAGAGATATGCAATTTTATCAAGAAACCAGACCTACATCTTATTGGAATACCTGAAATAGAAAGAGAAATGGAAAGCACCTTGGAACAAACATTCCATAAGGTCATTGAAGAAAACTTCCCTCATTTGGCCAAAGAGTTGACTATACAAGCACAAGAGATCCAGAGAACCCCGCAAGACACCTTACAAGAAGACCAACCCATAGACACATAATAGTTCTCCTACACAAAGTAGGTATAAAAGAAAAAAATACTAAAGGCAGCAAGAGAAAAGGTCAGAACACCTACCAGGGGAGACCAGTCAGAATTGCTGCAGTCTTTTCTATAGAAACACTACAGACTATAGCCAGAAGGAATGGGACCATAATCTTTAATGTTCTCAAAGATAAACAAATTCAACCAGGAATTTCCTACCCAGCCCAGCTAGGCTTCATCAGTGATGGAGAATTAAAATCCTTCCCAGACATCCAGTCCGTAAAAGAATACGCTGCTTCGAGACCAGCTCTACAGAAGATTGTAGCACCTTAAAAAGGTGCTGTGCACAGAAGAAAAAAAGAAGCAAAAGAAAGACCATATACTTCACAAGATTATAGAAACAGAAGCAGCAGAATACCCTCAGAATTGAAAACACACATATATATGAACACAAAAGCTAAATGAAAGCAAAACAGCCTTATAGGAGCATTATGACAGAGACGACTCTCACATTTGAATAATCAGCCTGAATGTGAATGGACTAAATGCACCACTGAAAAGACATAGAATGGCAAACTGGATAAAAATACATGACCCAGTAATTTGCTGCCTCCAGAAAACTCATCTCACCACAAAGAATGCCCACAGACTCAAAGTCAGAGGATGAAAAATAAATTTTCAGGCAAACAGATCACAAAAGAAGGCAGGAGTCATGATCTTAATATCAGACGAAAACAAAAACAAAAACCTTTAAGCTATCCAAAATTTTAAAAGATACAAAAGGACACCACATAATGATAAAAGGTTTGATCCATCAACAAGAAATATTCATCTTAAACATTTATGTACCCAACACAGGAGCACCAGCTTTTATAAAGCAGCTACTAAGTAAACTAAAAAAAAGATATTGACTCCAACACTGTCATAGCTGGGAACTTAAATACCCCACTAACAACCCTAGATAGATCATCAAGGCAAAAAGTCAAAGCGATCCGGAACCTCAACTTGACACTTGACCAAATGAACTTAGTAGATATGCACAGAACACTCCACCCAACAAACACAGAATATACATTTTACTCATCACCATATGGAACATACTCCAAGATCAACCACATCCTTGATGATAGATCAAGCATAAGTACATTTCACAAGATTGAAATACTGCCATGTACCTTCTTAGACAACAGTGGAATAAAAAATATCAACACCAACAAAATTCCCCCAAAATTCACAAAGACATGGACACTAAACAGCATGATGCTGAACAACTCCTGAGTCAAAATAGAAATTAAGATTCCTGGGAACAAATGAAAGCAAAGGAACATCTTACCAAAACCTTTAGGATGTTATGAAAACAGTACTGACAGGGGAATTTATATCTCTATGAACACAAGATAATAGAAAGAGAACAAGTTGACAGCCTAACAAGTCACCTAAGGGAGCTGGAAAGGCAAGACCACCAAGACCCTAACTTAAGCAGAAGAATCTGGATCACCAAAGTAAAAGCTTAAATATGAGACAGAACAGAAGAAGACAAAAATACCATAGAAAAAAATCAACAAAACAAAAGGCTGATTTTTTGAAAGGATAAACAAGATGGATGAACTCCTAGTCAGACTAACCAAGAAAAAGAAAGAAAGCCCAAAAAAACACAATCAGAAATGCAAAAGATCAAGTCACAACTGACTCCAAAAAAATACAAAAGGTTATCAGAAATTACAATGCACACCTGTATGGAAACAAACTCGATGACCTAAATGACATGGAGGACTTTCTAACATTACGTAGCCCTCCCAAGTTTTGAAACAAGAAGAAATTGAGATCCTAAATAGACTAATAACAACCCAGGAAATTGACTCTGTCGTAAGAAAACTACCTACAAAAAAGTCCTGGACCAGACAGATTTCCAGCATAATTCTACAAAACATGCAAGGAGGAGCTGATACCAATTCTATTAAAGTATTCCAGGCAATCAAGAAAGATGGAAATCTCCCCAAATCATATTATGAAGCCAACATCACACTGTAAAGATCCAAAAAAGAAAGAGAACTATAGGTCAATATCCCTAATGAGCATACATGCAAAAATTCTCAACAAGATTCTAGCAAATTGAATCCAATGACACAACACAAAAATCATCCACCATGACCAAGTAGGCTTCATCCACGGGATGCATGACTGGTTCAACATCCACAAAACCGTAAATGTAATTAAATACAAGAACCACATCATTATATCATTAGATGCAGAGTAAGCCTTCGATAAAATCCGGCATCCCTTCTTGATAAAAACCCTCGAATACCTGGGCATAGAGGGAACATACCTCAAAATAGTAAGAACCATCTATGATAAATCCATAGCCAACATGTTGCTAAATGGACAGAAATTGGAAGCATTTCCCCAGAAAACCAAAACAAGACAAGGCTGCCCACTCTCATTCCTCCTATTTAACATAGTGTTGGATGTCCTAGCTAAAGCAATCAGACAAGAGAAGGAAATCAGGGGTATCCAAATAGGAAAAGAAGAAATCAAGTTATCCCTCTTTGCTGATGATATGATCCTATACCTGAAAAATCCAAGAGACTGTCAAAAACCTCCCTGTACTGATAAAGGACTTTGGCAAAGTCTCAGGATACAAAATAAATGTGCAAAAGACAGTCACATTCTTATATACCAACAACAAACAGGTAGAGGACAAAATAAAAAACACAATCCCATTCACAATAGCCACACAAAAAAATGAAGTACTTCAGCAACTGCCTAACCAGAGAAGTGAAAGATCTTTACAACGAAAACTACAAAACACTGCTCAAAGAAGTCAAAGATGACATAAACAAATGGAAAAATATTCTATGCTCATGGACTGGAAGAATCAACATTGTTAAGATGTCTATTCTACCAAAGGCAATCTACAGATTCAGTGCTATTCCCATTAAATTACCAACATCATTCTTCTCAGACCTGGAAACAATACAGAAATTCATATAGAAACATAAACGACCACAAATAGCCAAAACAATCCTTAGCAAAAGAAACAAAGTGGAAGGTTTCATACTTCCAGATTTTAAACTTTATAAGGCTATAATAATCAAAACAACACAGTACTGGTACAAAAACAGGCATATAGACCAATAGAACAGAATAGAGATTCTGGAAGCAAAACCTCAATTTCTCAGCCAACTCATCTTCAACAAAGTCTCCAACAACAACCACTGGGGAGAGGAGAATCTATTCAGTAAATGGTGCTGGGAAAACTGGCTGACCACATGCAGAAGAATAAAACAGGACCTCTGCCTGTCACCATTCACAAAAATCAACTCCAAATAGATAAAAGACCTAAATGTAATACCTCATCAACAAGGGTACCTGCATAATCAATGTTTGTATACCTAACCCTGAATTGTACCCCACATCTTTATAATAAAAAAAAAGAAAAAAATATATTTAAAAAATTACTAACGTTAAACCATAAAAAAAAAAAAAAAGAAGAAGCAACAATCTTGCAGCAAAAGGACTGAGAGGCTGAGCAGCTTCTCCACAGAGAGATTCAGCTATGACGCAGGAACTGAGAATCAGAAACAAAGCAGAAACACATCCTGTTTTGAGAAAAATCAAGGTCTACAAAGATAGCTGCACCAAGTTTCATCTGTATGTTTGTTTTTATTGTGGTGGAATACATGTAACACAGAACTTATCATTTTAACCAATTTAAAGTGTACAGTGCAGTGGCATTAAGTCCACTCACAATGCAGTGCAGCCATCAGCACGATCTAGGTCCAGAACATTTTCATCACCCCAAATGGAAACTCCATGTCCACGAAGCAGTCACCCCCCATTCTACCTCCCCTCCAGTCCCTGACAACCACTCATCTGCTCACTGTTTCTATGGATTTGCCTATTCTAGATATTTCATAGAAATACAATCATACAATTGTGGGGGAAAAAAACCTAAATGTAAAACCCCCAAATTTAAGAACCTTAGAAAATGCAGGAGACATCATTATGAAAATTGGAATAGGCAACCAACTCCTGATCAAAACCCCAAAAGCCCATGCCATAAGAGATAAGATAGACAAGTGGGACCTCATCAAACTGACAAGTTTCTGCAAAGCAAAATAAACCATCAAGAGAGCTGGGAGACAGCCCACAGAATGGGAAAAAAAACATTTGCCAACTGCATATCTAACATCCAGAGTCTACAAAGAACTCAAATGTTCCAAAAGGGGGGGAAAAAACCCCAGCCCCATGAAAAAGTGGGCAAAAGACATGACACTTCTCAAAAGAAGACACACAAGCAGCCAACAGACACATGAAAAAATGCCCAGGCTCACTAATCAACAGAGAAATGCAGATCAAAACCATATTGAGATACCACCTAACTCTAGTAAGAATGGCCATCATTAATAAAACAAAAAACAGCAGATGCTGGTGAGGATGCAGAGAAAAGGGAATGCTTCTACACTGTTGGTGGGAATGCAAACTAGTTAAACCTCTATGGAAAACAGTGTGGCAATTCCTAAAATAATTAGAAATTGACCTCCCATACAACCCAGCAATCTTCTTTCTGGGAATATACCCAGAAGAACATAAATCACTCTGCAAAAAAGATACCTGAACATGCATGTTTATTGCAGCACTATTCACAATAGCAAAAACACGGAACCAACCATGCTGCTCATCAAAACTGGACTGAATTTTTAAATGTGGTACATATATATGATGGAATATTACACAACCATAAAGAACAAAATAATGGACTTCGCAGTAACTTGGATGGATTTGGAGTCTGTAATACTCAGTGATCGATCATAGAAACAAAGAACTGAGTGCCACATGTTCTCACTTATAAGTGCCTCTGAACATTTACCAATAATAAATAAGAAAGGAATTGGCAGTGGCTGGAAACTGCCAGGGGAGGTGGGAGACATAACATTAATAAGGGTACCTGATCTCAAACCAGGCCAAGTGGGGACCAAAGGGAGGCCCAAACTTTACCTGTATGATGAACACTTTTATACCTAATCCTGAATTGCACCCCACATCTTTAAAATAAATAGTTAAAATGGTAAAGTACATTTTACCACAACTTAAAATTATAGAAAACAATAAAATACTTGGGAATAAATTTAATCAAGAAGGTACACAACTGTATACTAAAAATTACAAAACATTGCTGAATGAAATAAAATAAAACCTAAACAAATAGAAAGACATCCATGTTCATAGATTGGAAAACTTAGTATTGTTACAAGGGTAATATTCTAAATTCATCTACAGGTTCAATGCAATTCCTATCAAAATTCCAACTCCCTTGTGTGCAGAAATGTGTAAGATAATCCTAAAGTGCATATCAAAATGCAAGGAACCCCAGATAACCTAAACACTATCCATAAAAAGAAGAAAAAAGAAGGATTCACATTTCCTTATTTCAAAACTTACCACAAGCCACAATAATCAAAATACTGTGGTAATGGCCTAAGGATAGATATACAGATCAGTTGAACAAAACTGAGAATAAGCCTGGGCAACATAGTAAGACCCCATCTCTATTTTTAAAAAATACAAAACTTAGCCTAGGCCGTGCCTATAGTCCCAGCTATTCAAGAGGCTGAGATGGAAGGAGTGCTTGAGTCCAAGCAACAGTGTACTATGATTGTGCCACTACACTCCAGGCTGGTAACAGAGCAACTTTCTGTCTCCAAAAAAACAAAAACAAAGCAAAACCTGAGGGCACAGTAATAAACCCTTGTATTTATTATTCAATGAGGAAAAAGTAATCTTTTCAATAGTTGGTACTGGGACTACTAGATATCCACATTTAAAATAATATATTTGAGCTGGGCATGGTGGCTCATACCTGTAATCCTAGAACTTTGGGAGGCGGAGGCAAGAAGATTGCCTGAACCCAGGGGTTCAAGACCAGTCTGGGCAACTTGGAGAGACCTCATCTCTACAATAAATCAAAAAAATTAGCCGGGCATGGTGGCGCACACCTGTGGTTCCATCTACTTGGAAGACTGAGGCAGAAGGTTCACCTGAGCCAAGCAGGTCGAGGCTGCTGTGGCCATGAGCATGCCACTGCACTCCAGCCTGGGCGACTGAGTGAGGCTCAGACTAAAAAAAAAAAAAAATTTGGATTCATACCTAACACAATATATAAAATAAACCAAACTTGATCAAATACCTAAATGTAAGGACTAAAACTAAGAAACTCTTAAAAGGAAGCAGGTGCAACTCTTCGTAGTCTTGAATTAGCCAAGGGTTTGTTAAATATGACATCAAAAGCACAAGCAACAACAAAACAAAATTGGACTATATCAAAATTTAAAACTTTCTGCATCAAAGGACACTATTAAGAAACTGAAAAGGCAACAACACACAGAAGGAAAAACAATATTTGTAAATCACATATCTGATAAAAGTCTAGTATCAGAAATCTGTTTAAAATTCCTATAACTCAACAATAAAAAGATAAATAACTCAATTTTAAAACGGGCAAATAACTTGCATAGATATCTCCTAGGAAGGCTGAATGTGGTGGCTCACACCTGTGATGCCATCACTTTGGAAAGCCAAGATAGAAGGATTGCTTGAGCTCAGGAGTTTGAGACCAGCCTGAGCATATACTAAAAATGATTGAATTATACACTATAAATGAGTGAGTTGTATATGCAATTTACTGAGTTATCATTTTATTAACTTGTATCTCAATACAGCTGTAAAAAAAAGAGTAGGATTTACATCAATAAATCAACAGAATACTCAATAACATCCTTAATGTTCAGAGCACAGGGTCAAGCACCAGAGAGTCTGTGTTTTGATAATAACGAATATTTTTAAGTGTCTGTCTTCAGGAATATTCACGCTTGTGAGCTGGGAGCCTGGCATATAGAAATATACATATAAGGGGTACCAAAAATTGTATATACATTTTAAGTATGATGTTCACTCAAAAGATGGCATTAATAAAATGAATGCTAGCATCACCATGCGACAGGCGGGACAAAGAAAATGGCGGAACCATGGTTAAGCAAACGTTATACTACACATTGCCACTGTAATTTAATTCAACTTCTAAAAGATAACATCTCTTAAAATTGTATATATCTTTTTGGAACCCCTGCATATACTTACTAAAAAAATATATGTATACTAGCAGCAGTTCTCTAAGCCAGGGTGTCTAACCTTTTGGCTTTTCTGGGTCACATCAAGTAAAGAGGAATTGTCTTGGGCTGCACATAAATTATATAATATAGTTAGTGTATATACATAATAAGACTTCTTTTATTTTTATATGTTATTATAAAATTTAGAAAAATGAGAATAATATAAAACTAGTGGAAAATTTCACCTTGCTTATATATACACTAATGTATCAATGTCTGGTTCAATGGAAGTGGTCACAATTCTCAAGAGTTCTCAAGGTGCTTGCCAGAAATATGTGTTCAAGTTTTACTCTTTATGTGTTTCATAATTGAAAACAGCTGCTCACAAATGTATGTGCTGCCAAAAAGAGATGTCATGAATAAGGCATAATTTTGAACTTCAAAAATGGAACTACGCATGGGGTTACAAAGAAAATAAATGCTCTTATGGCATGGGCACTTAGGATTTTGGCCAGAAATTGGTTGCCAGTTCCAATTTCCACAAGGACGTCGCCTGCATTTTCTAAGGTTCCTATAGTTTGAGGCTTTACGTTTAGGTCTTTGATCCACTTAGAGTTGATTTTTGTGTAAGGTGATAGGTAGGGTCTCATTTTAATCATCTGCATGTGAACCGGGCTCAGTGGCTCAGCCTGTAATCCCGCGCCTTAGGAGGCTGAGGTGAGTGGATTGCCTGAGCCCGCAGGTTCGAGACCCACCTGGGCAACTTGGCGAGACCTCATCTCTACAATAAATCAAAAAAATTAGGCCGTGGTAGCACACGCCTGTAGTTCCAGCTACTTGGAAGGCTGAGGCGGAAGGATCGCCGGAGCCCAGCAGGTCGAGGCTGCGGTGGCTGGGAGCGGCCACTGCACTCCAGTCTGGGCAACAGAGTGAGACTCCAACTCAAAAAAAAAAAAAAAATCTTCTGTATGTGGTTAGCCAGTTTTCCCAGCACTATTTACTGAATAGGTTTTCCTTTCCCCAGTGATTGGTGGTGGAGGCTTTGTCGAAGATGAGTTGGCTGAGAAATTGAGGTTTGGCTTCTGGAATCCCTATCCTGTTCCATTGGTCTATATGCCTGTTCATGTACCAATACCAGGCTGTTTTAATTATTATATAATAAAGTTTGGAGTCTGGGAGTGTGTTACCTTCCTTTTTCTTTTTTTCTGAGGATTGTTTTGGTGATTCATGGTCATTTATGTTTTTATATGAATTCCTGTATTGTTGTTTCCAAGTCTGAGAAGAATGCTGCTGGTAATTTAATGGATACTGAGTTAAATCTGTAGATTGCCTTGGGTAGGATGAGATAGACAAGTGGGACCTCATCAAACCGACAATCTTCTGCAAAGCCAAAGAAACCATCGCAAGAGTGGGGAGACAGCCCACAGACTGGAAAAAAATATATGCCAACTGTATATCTGACAAAGGCCTAACATCTAGGATATACTAGAAACTCAAACATGCTAGGAAAAAACAAACAAACAAACAAAAAACAGCCCCATTACAAAGTGGGCAAAAGATATAAATAGACATTTCTTAAAAGAAGACACACAAGCAGCCAACAGATGCATGAAAAAATGCTCAGCCTCACTAGTCATCAAATAAATGCAAATTAAAACCACACTGAGATACCACCTAACTCCAGTCAGGATGGTCATCATCAATAACTCAAAAAACAACAGATACTGGAGAGGACGCGGCCAAAGGGGAACACTTCTACACTGTTAGTGGGAGTGTAAACTAGTACAACCTCTGTGGAAAACAGTTTTGCAATTCCTAAAAGATCTAAAAATTGATCTCCCAATTGACCCCACAATTCCCCTCTTGGGAATACACCCAGAGGAACTCAAATCACTTTATGAAAAAGATACCTGCACATGCATGTTTATTGCAGCATTATTCGCAATCGCAAAAGCATAGCACCAACTGCGCTGCCCATCGAAAGAGGACTGGATTAAAAAAATGTGGTATATATACAAGATGGAATATTACACAGCCATAAAGAAGGAGAAAATTATGAACTTCACAGAACTTGGATGGACTTAGAGTCTATAGTACTGAGTGATCTATCACAGAAACAAAGAATCAAGCATCACATGATCTCACTCACAAGCAGATCTTGAACAACTATCATTAATACTATAAGAAAGGGGTTGGCAGTAGTGGGAAACTGCCAGAGGATGGGGTGGGGGGGCACACCTCATCAACAAGGGCACCTGCATAATGAACATTTATATACCTAACCCTGAATTGTACCCCACATATTTAAAATAAAAAACAAAAAACAAAAAAGAATAAACTTTGCTAGTGAGCTGATTCAAGAGGGCAGATGCCAGCTGGTAAGAAGAGAGAAAAAAGGCCCCTTCTAAACACCTTGGCTCAGGCTGCATTTGGGGTTGGCACATAGTCTCTTAACCTTCTTCCCTATTTTCCTTTATCTCCTAACAGAACTCACAGCATTCTCCCAAAGACATACTGGGTGTTTGTGAAAACCCAGGCCTCAGGGAGTGATGATAAACAGCCTGGTTCCCAACTCCATGCTGGTGCCCTGCTATCCCACCCACAGGCTCAGAGCCCTACTTGCACCAAGCTGTCACCACAGGTAGGGAATGGATGGGAGATTTTCAACACCTCTCTTCCCTGGCATGTGCTCTTCCTCTGCCAGGAATATCCTGTCTCCCCAAGGACAACCCTTCTCTCTTAAAAACCCATATTTAGCTAATCATCATCTCTAGCAAGTTCCCATGACTGGCACACCACCTTGTGGAAACTTATCATGCCTTTATATATGGAGCA
Organism: Tarsius wallacei; assembly: GCA_963574415.1. Taxonomy (NCBI): domain Eukaryota; kingdom Metazoa; phylum Chordata; class Mammalia; order Primates; family Tarsiidae; genus Tarsius; species Tarsius wallacei. The sequence goes on from CAUYQG010017200.1 coordinate 23,721, forward strand.
AACTTTCCACACACGTTTGCCTATAAGTGTTTCCCACTTGAGACTGTGGGCTCCTGAAGGCAGGACTTTTTCCTGTTCATCATCACAACCTTGCCCGGAAGCCTCCCAACTTGGTAGACATTTCTAGAATCGAGGTGAACGCACATGAGTTTTGTCTTCAGTGTCCTGAGTTTTAGGAGAGACTGAATAAGCCTCTTTCACAGTCACAGGTTCTGATAACTGGTAAGGCACATGCAAGTGGATCCTGCTTGAGTGGATATTTCACAAGTGCCTTGTATGTTCCAAACCCTGTGCTGAGTACCTTTGTAGAAATGGCCCTTACAATCTTCACAGCCTTGTTTGGTCTGTGTGTGATCACTGCTCTTCTCAGAAGAAGAATCCAAACATCGTAGAGGTTAAATAAATACGAACAGCAAATGAGTTCCTTATCCAGGTTTTCCAACTTCAAGTAAAGAACTCTTTTTTTTACTAAGACTTTATCCTCAGTTCCTGCCTTAATTGAAGCATTTTTTCCCCCAGAGTAAAATTAAGTGTTTTAATGGTCTGGTCAGATTTAGGGGTGCAAGTGCAGATTGGGTACATAAGTGGTCTAGGTACAGGTGAAGTTCGGGCCTCCCGTTGGCCCTCATCCCATCTGGATTAGAATCAGGCACCCCTACTGAGTGTGATTTACGATTTCTACTCCCCGAGTCTCCCGAGATGCGTCTCCATTGTTTCCTGCTTCAAGTAAACAGTTTCCCCATGTGCACAATTGACTTTCATCCAAGTCATCTTCCCTCACCCCCTGCCCCCCAGTGACGCTTCAGAATGCGGACACAGGAGACAGTAGAGCCACTGTGCTCAGCTGTGTGGCAGCAAATGAGGAAGGGTGCACACCAGGGAGGGTTGTACGCATAAAGGCAAGAAATGGAGTGACCCAGACCCTGTAAGAGGAAGTCTAACAGACACTTGCTCCAGACTAGACAGGGAGATCGTAGGCAATGATTTTATTCTTCCTTTTACTTTTTGGCATTCTCTACATTTTCTGCCTTAACCATGCATTGCCTTTATTCTCGAAAATAATAAAAATAGTGGGCATTTTTTTAAAAGTCATGGCAATATGAGAGGCAGCTGTAACCTCCTCCTATGCCAAAAACTAACCAACATGACCAAACAAAACCAATGCAAAGAAATGGAATGGGAGAGCAGTTATTAGGGCTGAAACCACCAACCATATGCCTCTTTGCAAGAGATGGGACAACTTGGACCCACTGTGAGAACCTACCAAACACTGCCTGCAATGTCCCTTTTCAAACTGGTGCAATGAGGAGGCAGAGGAAATTCTGGCAAACACACCAGCAATGTGTCCTGATTTGAAAAAGAGTCCCTCTGACAAGATGGGGGCCCCAAAAGCCCATTTTTTCTGTTGTGGAGCAAGAAACATCAGGGCCTGTAGTAGGAATGGACAAGTGAGTGGTGAGGCTTTGGGTGGATATTTTCTGACCCAAGTTATTTATAACATTGCAAACACTATTTTCTTTCTCTCTTTTTTTTTTTTTTTTTTTGGCTAATTTTATTTTATTTTTATTTTAAAGATGTGGGGTGCAAGTGCAGATTGGGTACCTAAGTGGTTTAGGTCCAGGTGAAGTTTGGGTCTCCCACTGACCCTCATCCCACCTGGATTAGAATCAGGCACCCCTACTGAGTGTTTATTTTTAAAGCTAATAGTAACTAAGCACTATTACATGCTAAGTGTTCTCTATGCCTTCTCATTCATTTCTTATGAAAATTCATAACATGGGCACACTTTTATTTCTACTGTACACAGGAAGCTGAAGCTCAGAAAAGTGAAATCCCCTGCCCACGTCTGCACAGCTTGGAAGCCACAGATCTGGGATTTGAGTGCAGGGTGTCCAGCTTCAGATCCTGCTCTAAAAATCCACGTGTGTTGCTCTGATGTGGACTAACTGCTCCCCATCACTCACCTCCTTGAGCAACCTTCTCCAATGTGGGAGAGAATGAGCTGTAGGTGTAGCACCAGGATCTGCCTATTTGCTACCAATTAAAAAAACAAACAAACAGGGAGAGGATAGTAGAGGGAGGAAAGTCATGTAAAGGTTGGAGGAAAATAAGCAAAATGTACATGCCCAACTAGATAGCCCAGGAGACACAGGGCTTTATTGGATGTCTGAGGTTTTGAAGAGCCATGAAATCCAGGGAATTAAAAAGGAGAGACTGAGAGAGATGCCAACACATAGGCTGTATAAAACATGAGCTATAAGGAAGTAAACAAAGAAACTTCTAAGAAAGAAGATGAATCTTGATGCACCAAGAGAAGAATTGCGGAAAACAACATGGCATTAGAAGCAAACAGCAGAATCGACATTGCAGAAAATCAACCTGGAAGACCGGCTAAAAAATAAGTTCAGATGGGAAAGAAGGCAAAGATGAAAGGAAGCGGGGTAAGCCAAACTAACCAAGAAAGCAAACGACAGAGAGCTGACGACCATCAAGGTTACTGGTGCTCCTATGGAAGACAGTGAAATGAATGGAATGCAACATGATTCTAAGATGTGGGAGGTAACTTCTAGGACTAAACTAAGCCCTGACTCTTCAGATTGAATGTCCCGTCATCTACTTGACAATATTTAGAAAAACCAAAATAGCTGATGCTCATAAAAATACTGTTAAGGATAAAGAAACATGAAAATCTAGGTATAATAAATAATGTACAAGATAGTTAAACCCATCTGGCATAAAACTCCTCATCTGCACTTGTTTCCAAATCCAAGGTAACCCCCCACGGATGTAACAGGCCTGCCAGGGGTCACAGGTGAGTTCCCAGAGGCTACAGTTACCTACATGTCTATTAAGAGGACAGGGATTGGGCTAGAAAAAGACATGCTAGAATCTGCTAGTAAAACAAATTAGACAAATACTTGATTTGTGCAGCCTTGGGCAGGTGATTTCATTTCCTGAGTTTCAGTTTCCTCCAGTTTGAAAATGGTGTCCACTGTATGAACTTATTGTGAGAAATAAATGAGAAGGCACATAGAACATCTAGTACATAAAGGCATATTCTGGTGTTAGCAGGGCTTTCCAAATTAATCATGAAAAGTATGGCAGACAGGATAACAGTCCCCCAAAGATGCTCATAACCTAGTCCTTAGAGCTTGTAAATATGTTGCCTTACATGGCAAAAGGGACTTCAGAGATGTGATTAAGGATCTTGAGATTGGGAGATCATTTTAGATTACTCACCTGGGCCCAATGTAAACAAAAGTGCCCTCATATTTGAAAGAGGAAGACAGGAGAGGCAGAGGTAGAGAAAGACGTATAGGGTAGAAGGGGAGTGATGCCATTGCTGGCTTGAAGATGAAAGAAGCCAGGAGCCAAGGAATACAGGCCGCCAAGTGAATGGATTCTCCTCTAAACCCTCAGAAGAAATGAAGCCTGCCAACACTTTCGTGTTAGCCCATTGAAACCCACTTCTACTTCTTATCTCCACAACTGTGAGGAAATAAATTTGTTTTGTTTCAAGCCATTACACTTGTGGAATTTGTTACAGTACCAATAAGAATTTTATAAAAAGAGAAAAAGTCTGGTTAAGTGCAAAACATTCGTTTTTCACATTTAACTTAAATTTTATTTTGATGCTACCTCCAGTATTATTTAATTTTCTTCCTAATGATGTCAGATTCCAACAGAACCAGAGGAGAGTAAGAGTGTCCCCCTGAACGATTTACACTTTTCTGTTTAGCTCCTAAACCAACAAGCTCTATCCCATTGAAGGATAGGAAATTGCAGGTTGTCTTATAAAATCTTTGGAAAATAGGCCTTTTGATAATCGCACTTGTCATATTGGGAGCAGGCAACAGCAGGACAGGGACAAGCAGGAAGGCCCAGAGTTATGATAGGAAATAGCGCTGTGGCAGACCATCGGCAAGGAGAATCAGAGGTCAAGTTCAAAGACATGAGCCCAGATGGGAAGAGCCATGAGTACAACTAGTCAAGACAAGGCAGGGAAGGGCAGAAAGGTGCTTAAGGTCAAGGCAGGTAAGCAGGAAGCCAGAAAGAGAAATCAGAGGGAAACCAGATAACCAGGGAGTAGATGTTCAGATGGTGAGAGGCTCAGATGTGAGGAAGCTTTAACATCCAAGGACTTAAGCAGAGTGAATGTGTAGAAAGGCACAGGTCCCAGCCACTGTCTCAGTCCCAGACAGAGCCAGAAGAAAAAATTTGTTAAAGAGATAAGGGCTCATCAATCCACGCCCACTGGCAACTGAGCAGACTTGCATTGGCACAGGAAGGAGTAAGCAGGGAGGGAGTGCCAGAACCCTCAAATGAATGACCCACAACCAGGTAGGAGAGTGAAGGTTCCCAACCAAGACATCAAGCCGTGTATAAATGCACAGGGACATGAATGCTAGGAACAAGGAACAGGATAGTGAAGAGAAGCTAGAACCCTGGGAAAAGCCCCAGGGAAACATGGCATGGATGAATGCCTGTAGGAACCTGGGAAAGATTCCATCACATTTGATTCTTACCCATCACCTAGATGTTGGAAATTTTTTTCTGGCTCCTATAGTATTTTTTCAGACATAAGTATATCCTCCCTCTGACATTTCAGGACACAATTCTTTTCCCTTCTGAGGCAAGTTTTTCAAGACTATAAGTGTGTTGTTCTAAAGTGGAATCATTTTCTAGACCTCTGATTCTATGAACCAACTGAACAATGTCTAGTGGGCTCTGACAAGTGATGTTTCAGGTTGGGCTCCCTGGAAGAAGAATCTGAGATGCAGTGACTTATCGAGTGCACTCAGGAGAAAGGAGGTGAAAGACAGGGTGAAGAACAGGGCTGAGAAAAATGGAGTCACAATTGGAATTGAGCTTCGGCATGATCCCATGGGGATCCCTGAAGCATGAAATGTACTCCAGAGTTGATCACATCTTGGAGTTGAACCACTACATCGGTCAGTCATTCGTCAGGGCTTGCCAGCCAGGAGCAGGAGGGAACTTCCTACCTGACCAAGGGCAATTCTCTGGAAAAGGGGAGCTGTGAGGCTTTAGCAGCCAACAGGCCCAGTGCTTTAGAGGATACTGGCTTGCAAAGGGCATCTATTAAGGACACTAACAGCATTCACTCTACTGAGTACTTTCCTATCTCTTCCTTCTCTTACAGTAAATTACACATGGGAGTCTCCTGAAATCCAATGAGCCACTTCCTTGAGACTAGGATTTTGCTTCTGAATCTGTTTTCTTAAAAATGGGGCTGGAAACTGACCTCAGTGGAACCCTGGCAACATCAGAAGGCTGGAGCACCCATGTAATTAGGTATTGTTTCCTATGAGATGTCACTATGTCTCCCATGAAGAGTGTCGTAACTAAATGAGCTTGATAAACATTCTGTTCAACTTAGTGTTTATCAAGTAAAAGTCACATTAACTAACATTTTTTGAAGGCTTACTTTGTCCTAAGCACTGTGCTAACTGGCTTACGTGATCGAGTTCACTTAATTCTCCTGAATCTAACAAACTTCTAAAAAAGTGGTTCCTGAACTGGAAGCATCAGCATCATCTGGGAACTTGTTAGAAATTTAAATCTTTAACAGAATTCCAGAGCTGATATTTATTTGTAGATGCTGTTTACTGGGGCTGGGAGTCTGAGTCCCCCCTCCTTTTCCTATTCTATTATTAATCACAATGGAAATGTACTCATTATTTTACAAAACAGGAAAATGAGAGCATGTGGAAGGTCTAATTTCTGCCCAGAGGAATTTATAGGCTGGCTTAAGATTTCAACAAAACAGCAGAAGGAGCAAAACATAAACACAAAGTCAAACATTGAAATAGTGTACTTCATGGAGGAAAACAGGTTCAGCATGAAAAGAGCAATGCTCTTAGAATAATCTAGAGCAGTGGTTCTCAAAGCAAAGTCCCCAGACTGGCTACATTAGTATTTCCTGGGAACGTGTTAAAAATGTGAATTCTACAGACCTACCACAGGCCTAATATATGGCAAATTCTGGGGGTGTGGCCAGGCCATTTTAGTACTAACAAACTCTCCTGGTGGTTCTGATGCCTGATAAAATGTGAGCTAGGTCCTATTAATATTTCCAATAATAAATGAGAAATTGAGGCAGAGAGAGGTCAAACAACATGGCTTATAGTAGTACGTAAACTACTGCATACAAAGTACCTGGGGATCTTGTTAAAAATGCAGATCTTGATTCAGTAGATCTGTAGTGGGGTCTGAAATTCTCATTGCTAGCAAACTCCCAAGTATTGCAGATGCTGCTTGTCCATGAGCCTTACTAGGAGTAGCAAAACCCTATATGATTTTGCTGAGTGACTGAGTTAGGAATTGGACCTAGGTGATCTGATTGCAGAGATTGAGGCATTAATCACATCACCCATCTGCCATCTAGTATATAACAGGACACAGCTACACTTAATGACTCTCTGTGAAAGTAGGGTAGAATGTGTAGTATTCCAGAAATTTACTTTGTTTGTTCAAGGAACATTGAATGCTATCTTACAGGAAATGCTTCATAGAAAACAGTTTGGGAAATGCTATGATTGAAGCCCAGATGCCTCACTTTCTGTAAAACTTGGGAGGCTGTAAGTCATATATATGCACGCACACACACACACACACACACACACACACATACACAAGGGGTGCCAAAAAATGCACACATATTTTAAGTATGATGTTCGCTCAAAAGATGGCATTAATCAAATGAATCCTAGCATCACCATCTGACAGGCAGCACAAAGAAAGCAGCAGAAGCACAGTTGAGCAAATGTCATACTATACATTGCTACCATAATTTAATTCAACTTCCAAAAGTAATACATAGATAACATCTCTTAAAATGTATATACATTTTTTGGCACCCTCATGTATATGTGTGTATATAAAAAGGGACAAAGTATGTTCCTACAGTCTTGGCTAACAGATTCTTTTAGCATATCCAATATGCTATTAGGCTGGGATAAGTTTTCCTTAGTCCAACTCCATCAGTCTAGAGCAGGGGTTCTTAAATTTCAGAGTGCATCAGAATCACCTAGAAGGTGATTTAAAGGGCCTGGGGTAAAGCTGGATAATTAGCATGTCTAACACGTTCCCAGGTGATGCTAATGCTGCCAGACTTGCCCCGTGTCTTAAAGACTTGAAGGCAAATGTCCTCTTCAGTCCCTCAGTGGAAAGCAAAGGGCCAAATAATGCCACAGAATACATGAATGGACAAACTCCTTAAATGTAGGAACCCCTTCCAGAGGTTGAGCAATTGGTCATGGAGCAAGGGGTGTGGCACCAAATCAAACCTACACTCTATTGGCAAAGCCATGGGTCCTGACTGCAGGCTGAGTTCCCATGGGAAAAGGTTACCTTTTTGGCTTTGCCCAAAGGCTCTGCTTACCAAGCTCTATGCCCATGAAGTTGCATATGCCCAGAGGGTAAACCCCTTTTTCCAGGGGGAGACACATGTTAAATTAAACAAAGGCATTTTACAGCCTTATCATTGGTTCTGCTTAATCCCATTTTATACCCATGTGTCACTCATTATGGCAACAGTTGCTTTTGAAATCTTTTTTTTCTTTCCCTCTTTTCATTTTTTTTTTTTTTTTTTCAGTTGGAGTCTCACTCTGTCACCCAGACTGGAGTGCAGTGGTCACTCCTGGCCACTGCAGCCTCGACCTGCTGGGCTCCAGCGATCCTTCCGCCTCAGCCTCCCAAGTAGCTGGAACTACAGGCATGTGCTACCACGCCTGGCTAATTTTTTATTTATTGTAGATATGAGGTCTCACCAAGTTGCCCAGGCAGGTCTTGAACCCGCGGGCTCAGGCAATCCACTCACCTTGGCCTCCCAAAGCACTGGGATTACAGGCTGAGCCACTGAGCCCGGCCTCTTTCCCTCTTTTCATCTGCTTGCCTTGCTCTTTTAAAACAACTCAAATTCCGCCCTTCTTTGGCTTGTTTTGTTTTATATGCATAAGTTGACTTGATTTGTGCGCACACACTCCTTGGAAGAACAGGGGCTGTAAATACCTACACTTTAATTTTTCTGTCCCTAGCATACATACATCCTTCCACCCCCAGGCAAGACCCATTCACAGGAACCACCTAGAGAGGAAGGCAAGAGTCTTGCCTGATGTCATGGAGAGCACAGTTTTCCTACTACCTGATTATCTATCAAGGTATCTATAATGGCCTCGCCATTTTGCAATTCCCCATCCACTCTCCTCCGGTGTCATGACATTATTCCCTTCAAAAAGAGATAAGACATAGCCTGCAAAAATGGCTGTCGTTATTTCAGAAAGAGCAGGAAGCCTTGAAATTGACTTGTAATTGGCAGAAGTGAAAACATTACTGTCTTTAATAAAAGGAAACTGTTTCTGGTTTTGTACAACAGATATTATGCTTAGTTTATTGAAGATACTCTAATGTATGTTCCTGGAAGCCTTCAGTGTGCTAGTTTGAGCTTCTGGTATCAAAACAAAATAATAGCAAAATAAGAAAAAATAAGATAAGATAAAATCAGACCCAGCATTTCCAGCTGAAATTTATTCTGATTCTGCCAGGAATCTCCTGGTCAGAAAATATTTAGGTGAAATTCCCACAATTCATTTGTGATGAATATTCTTTTCACTTCTTGTCATACTGCTGACAAGGTATGAAATTTGGAAATGTGCTAAAATCTCACCCATTGATTCTCTTAACACTGTATTTGTACCTTTTTGGCAGTCTCTAAAGAATGGTTTTTGATTATTGTTTAAAGTTAGAATAAATAGAAGTAGACATAAATCATTTTTGATTAGCTGTGCTGAAACCCTTCAAGTTGTCCACTGTGTGCATTTCTGACTGCTCACTGGGGTTAATTTCTGGGTTCAGAACTCCTGCAGAGAGTCAGGAGTGGCCTGGCATAAGCCCCATGAGGTATTGGTATTAGGGGGACAAAAGAAACTGACGAGAATACGAAGCTTATGCTGTTTGCTATGTGGTAAAAAAAGTTCTTTGTCTCTGACCCAGGAGTCTTGTGTCTTCTGCCAACATCTATGCATGTGGCAATCTACCTTGTTAGCTTAAAAATAAGGTAAAATCTTAGGTCCTTTGGAGTTGTAGAGTGATGGTTTCATGGAACCACAGGGCAGGAAGATTTTCGTGTCAGCATCATCAAATGTGGAAAGAAAAATCCAGTGCAAGGCCTGGTAAGAACCCATTAGCGATAGCAACAAAGAGAGTACTGGTGACATTTACAAGGGCCACTTCTCTTAGAAGAGGTATTATAACACAGACCTATATTCACATCCTGCCTCTGTTGCTCACCACCTGTGCAACTCTGAGGACATCATTTACCCCTCTAAGACTCAGTCTCCTTATCTATAAAATGGGACTATAACAACATCTATCTGAAAGACTGGTCATGAGAATTAAATACTTCACATCTTAAGCAGTCAATAAGTGTCAACTGCTATGAGTAGGATGAGTAGAATCAACATCATTACTGTGTAGTTACTGTGTGGTCACCAGGTTTTCTATAGACATCCCATGCACAAGAGATACCAGGTTCAGACGCAGGCAGGTAAGAGGAGGAGCTGGTCCCCAGAACACTCACAGCCCTGGAAGCCAGCAGCAGCTCTGCAGGAGCAAAAAAATAGGTTTACTGGAATAATCAGCTGCAGTGAGGGCTGATGTGTCTCCTTATCTCATCAGCCCTGGTGCGGCTGCTGTCGAGCCGATGGGCTCCCAGGGCAGGCAGGAGCCTCTTCCTGCCAGATTCAGATCTGCTCCCGGTCCAATGCATGTGATATGTCTAAACACATATACTGTCCCTACAGAGATCTGTGCAGGGCATTTGGACACATGGCCTCATTTCTGAAACGCTTCAAACGTTATTTGTCGTACAATCCCCTAGTGAAACAAATTCTTTGCAAGGAGGCCTGGAAGTCAGCTGCATGATAGAGCTGATAGCGTCTGCTCTGGAGCCCCTGAGGATTTGGTGACAGAGCCCTGTCTGCCATGCTCTTTGATAAAGACAGGAGGACACACACAAAATATTTCCAAACACCCTCCTGGATGAGCAGGATCTGATAATGATGACTGGTGACGGGGGTATGGGAGGAACTTAAGTCCTTTTTGGGGGCCAGTACTTCTGTTGGAATTAGCTACCCTCAAACCAGCCAAGCCTTCTACTCTCCTTACAATATTCTGTATCTAGGAAAAAGTGACCATTTTTCTCTTATCAAACAGCATCTGTTTTCTGTTTATGTTAGTTTCCTATCTTTATTTTAGAATACTTGAGTGAGATAGAAAAGAATAGAGATGAAAATACAAAGCATACATAATCTATCATCACAATTCTTGAGTGTTCCGATCTGTGTTTCGTAGTGTTATATGAGGTTATATGCATATATGTGTGTGTATATACACATGTGTAAATTTTACATATGTATATGAGTATGTATATATGTATGTATACATCTGGCTTTTTCATAAAACTTAATATATTGAACATATTATTTTATAACTCATTATTTTCACTTACATACAAAACATTTAGTAAACGCTATAATCTGATATTTAATAACTCCATTCTGTTATTTACTTGCTCTCTTTTGCTAGCCATTTAGGTTCTTTCTAGTTTTTTGTTTTGTTTATTTGTTGGTTGGTTGGTCCAATAGAACACTTATAGACACATTTTTGTCCCCATCTCTGGTTACTTCCTTAGGTGAATTCTCATAAGTAATTTTACTTATTAGAAAAATATGCACATTTAAGTCTTCAAATATCAACTACCTAATTATCTTGCAGAAAAGACATATGCATTTACATTTTCACTATGGTACACTGATAATTCTGACAGTATAGTCCCACCTAGTTGTACTCTGAATATAAATATATATATATATATATATATTTTTTTTTTTTTTTTTTTTTTTAAAGGGCTCCTCAAAACTGAAGAACACTTTGCTGACTGAACATTCCATTACTGGACATCTACTTGCTTGAAAAAAAAAATTGCTTGCAAAGTTACAAGCTTGGATTCCTTAGGCCAATGTGTCACATAAGCAATAAACAAGTTATGAGCGAGACCCTTCTGCCATAGACTATGATTATACTCTTCACCTCAAGGAGAAACTATCCCAGGACAAGACAAGCTTGTTTGTAAATTTTTACTGGCCTTTTATCATCCTTTTGCCCTGATGCACTAGAATTGCTCTAGGCTCAGGTACATGCATTTCTGCATAGTTCCTGTCCATTGATTCTTACATAGAATTGCACTGTAATTTTATGAAAGGCATCACAAGCAGATAGGGTCCTAAAAGACATACAAAGTTTCCGAGAAGGCAGAAAACAGGGGTATAGGTTGGTCCTCCTTTTAACTTATCAATTTATAATCTGAGACCACTTAAGGAAAAGCAGGCCATACAGTTCCACTCTACAGCAAGGCAGGAAAGCATTTTCTACCATGCGGGTGACAGGACTTATCTCAAACTCTTGAGTCCACTGACTGCTCCATTAACACTGCCAGAAAAAGAGCCACTGACATACCTACCATGCTGGAAACAAGTCTTTAGCTAACTTAAAACTGACTGATTAAAAAGTTACCACCTTTGACTTTGTGAAGTTCCTCAGCATATCTTGGAAGCTATAGCAAGAAATAGGATTGTTGAAAGCTAGACCTGCTGTAGGAGTCTTATGGAGACTATTTGGTCACAATGTGCCTGTTTCACATGCTTTGGAAATTCTCTAAGTTACCCCAGCCCTTTTCTGTGGGACACAACTGTGATGAATCTGCCAGCTGCTCCTCTAGGTGCTGGGACAGATCTAAAGCAAAGTCTAATGCCTTGGCCTGCCCCAGGTGACAGCTGCTGTCATCTCCTGGGTGGCAAGTATCTTAAGGCCCCTCTGCCTCCTTTTTTATAAAAAGGCATTAACCTATGTTAATGTGATGGTTAATGGCTATGTGATGGTTAATTTTATGGGTCAACTTGACTGCAATGAAGTGCCCAGATTAAACATTATTTCTGAGTGTGTCTAGAAGGGTGTTTCTGGATGAGATTAGCATTTGAATCAGTCACTTAGTAAAGTAGCCTGCCCTTCTCCTTGTGGGTGGGCATCATCTAATCTTTTGATGAACAGAACAAAAAAGTGGAGGAAGAAGGATTTGTTCTTTTTGCTTCCTGCCTACCTGCTTGAGCTGGGACATTGGTCTTCTTCTGCCTTTGGACTGGGATTTATATCATTGGCTTCTCTAATTCTCAGGCCTTTGAACCTGGACTTGAATTACAACTACAACACCGGCTCTCCTGGCTCTCCAGGTTGTACTCAGCAGATCATGGGACTTCTCAGTCTCCATAATCACATGAGTCAATTCCTCATAATAAGTCTCTTTCTTCCACATATATATGCTTCTCTGGAGAATCCTGACTAATGCAACCTTCTTCCAACTACACTGTTGTATATAAGCCTGGACTTAACTAGTCACCCAGGCATTTGCCAGAGAGCACAGTATAAACCGTCTACCTGCTGACAGTTTCTGAAATGTAGTTGAGGGAGACAATATTTAGGAAGGTTTCCTTGGAGAAACAGTTATTAATCTACTCACTCACTAGATAAGTTTTAAGTACCCCAGGATAGAGATGGATTAGCAGAGAGCCGAGGACTCCGCCATATCATATTTCCCACCTCACCCCTCCCTCCTCAGCCACCTTCCCAAATTGCTTTTACGCAGAGCATCATTATGTGAAACAGGCCTGTGAAACTCACTTATGTGCCCTCAATAAGACTGCAGAGAGAACACTGCTCATTACATCACACAGTGTTTTCTTTACAGGGACTCCTGGGAACAATTCCTGTCTGGCCTGTATGTGAACAACAGTTAGAATTTTCCTGAGCAATTGGTTTGTGTTTATCTCACAGACATTGTGAACTGCATTTCTGACATGTTTTCTTTATTCCAGTGGCAGCTATGGTGCTGTGGGCTCTGCCTGTGACCCTCCAAGTAAGTAGAAGGTGTGCAGAAATGCAGTCTTCGCATTATTGCCAGCTCCCATGCATTCTTTTCCTATCTTGTGTTGCCTCATTTTTAATTTAGGCTATCTTGTCATATTTTATATCCCATTGTAAGCCACCTGAAAAGTGTTCTGGGAAATGAGATTTGGTTTCCATTGAAAAGGAGATACATAAGGTGGGGAAGAGCGCCAGACCATGTGTTTCTATCTATTTTCTTCAAAACTTCAATTACATTCTGCTTTAACATCCTTCCACTGACAGGCCCAAGGTTCAGGGCATGCAACTCAGAACTATAGCAATAACAATCATAAAATAATTGGAAAACCCAAGTAAAGTTGCTGAAAATATTGTGATTGTCCCGCCTCATTCTCATGACCCAGCTGAGGCAATGCCATTGAAATGACAAAGCTTCTCGCAGCCGAATACACTTTAGTACTAATTATAATGAAAAGAGTAAATAACACTACTGAATACTAGGGTGACATGTGGAGTTTATTATGCTTTCTTGTGGTCTGCAAGCAGCCCAGAGAAGCTGGAGAGGCAGGCAGGCATTACTTCGATTTTCATTCTCCTTTGCTGCTAAGTAGAAAGGAAAAGCCTTTAAGCCCATAGATGGGCTTTTTCTGCCCAAGGATTTTCCATCTGAAGGAAATGGGCTCAAATACAAAAAGAGAAGTAACAGTATGAACTTCTGTCAAAGTGTGTAGAGAGACGGCTGTGCAAAGGAGCACGTGAAGGTAGATTTAACATCACTAGTCCGTTGGGAAAATGAAAATTAAAACCACAGCAAGGTACCATTTCACACCTATTCAAATGGCTAAAACCAAAAAAGGCTGATTATATTGAGTGTCAATGAGGATGTGGAGCAACCGGAAATTTCATGGACTACTGGTAGGAATGTAAGATGGTACACTCATTTTTTAAAACGGCTTGCCATTCTTTAAGAAGTTAAACATGCATCTGCCAAATGACACAGCCATTTCACTTACAGGCATCTACCCAAGAGAAGAAAAGAATATGTCCATACAAAGATGTGTACATGCATGTCCACAGCAACTTCTTTGTAATAGCCAGAAACTGGAAGCAACCCAACAGGTGCCATCAGTAGGTGAATGGATAAACAAATGGTGATATATCCAGACTATGAAATATTTCTCAGCAAAAAATAATAACAAATAAATATTGTTACATACAACAATACAGATACAACCCAGAATAATTATGTTTAGTGAAAGAAGAGGACATACTGCATGATTCCATTTACATGCAATTCTAGAACACACAAGCTAACATGTGGTATCAGAAAGCAGATAAGTGGTTGCCAGTGACAAGTAGGGGTGGGGAAGGTAGGAAGAAGGGCTTACAAATAGGGACAGACAACAAGAGAACCTGCATAATCGACATTTGTATACCTAACCCTGAATTGTACCCCACATCTTTAAAATTTTTTAAAAAACCAAATAGGGACAGAAAACTTTGGATGTGATGCATATGTTCCATATCTTTATTGTGGGAATAGTTTGACACATAAACATATTAGAACTTAACAAATTACGTACTTTAAATATTGCATCTTAAGTACACCTCAATAAAACCATCTAGTAAAATGTTAAATAGCCCCATTACCACTTTGAACAGGATGGCTCTAACCTCTGTGCTGCCCCAGAATTTGATATTTGTGTTAGCATTGATAGTATACTAATGCTCTAACAATTTGTGTTCTATTTCTATGCCCCACCCTCTGCCCCCATGCTTGGGAAGTAGCATTAATGAGCAGAAATAACAGGAAAATTCAGACTTACACTTTCCTGATATACTTTACTAGTGGAATTGTTTAACCAGAGAATAGACAGACTGCAGTTTTAGTAACAAATTCTGGTAAAGAATGACTCTCTAATTTTACCAAGATATACTGTGAACCCCCAGATATCCAAGAATCCTCCAGTCAAGATTTCATCACACCACATACCCAGAACCTAAAATATTCAGTTTGCCTCAAAGACAAAATTTGTTAGAGGGTAAGTAGAAAAGTCAAAATCAGACACTCTAGTTCTAGAACTTTTAGGTTTGGCCTTAGTTTCTCCAACTGTAAAATGGGTATACTGATGCCAGCCTAACAGAGTTGTAGTTAAGATTTAACATGATCATAGATTCAGAGTACCATCAAAGGAGCAGAGGTACTTGAAAAATATCCCATCCCGTTCCCCACCAAACCCTTCCCTCCCTTACCAAGGGATGTGCCAGTGCGGGCAGGGCTTCTCTCATTCTTACCTGGAGCCAAAGTTTGTCATGCTGAGACCACTTCCCACCAGCAATGCACTGAAATGTGGCATTTTGCCCCACATTCACCTCAACATTTTGGAGTCGCAGAAAATGAGGTGCTTTTCCTAAAAGAAAAAAACAAAGAACACATGAGGACAGAATTCAGCAGCCTGTAGAACTTTCTTGTCAGTGGATGGCAGCTGAGGCTGGGTACCAGTCAGGGGCAATTGATACTTGGAAAAAGGCCTGGCTCAGCAAAGAGTTTACTGATCCCTTACTACATGTCTAGCACTATTCAAAGAGCTCTGCACAAGTGTCTCACCAAAACATCACTGACATCCATGAAGTGGGCAGTATCCCCATTTCACAAGTCAGAATATTAAGGCTTTGAAGGGTTACATAGTTTGGCACAGTCAGACATGCAGACAATGGGGAAACTAAGACATGAATTCAGGTCTCTGAGACCTTCAAAATCCCTATTATTAGCTGCTATGCAATACCACTTTGTGAAATTGGCACAAACATCCATAGAATCAACCAAATTGACCACTGCTTCTGAGACTGGTATTCGATGAAAAGTGGAACCAAGACACTGAAAGTTGGGAAGAAGAAAAATTGGAGCCAAGGTAGGGCAGATATTCATCATCAGAGGAAGAACATCAGAGGCTGCTTCCCTGAGTAGCCTTAAAAAGGAAATAAAATAAAATATTTAAAAGAAAAGAAAAAATGGACGGGGGGGCGGTGGGAGGAAGGGTGAGGGAGAGAGGGAGGGTGAGGGAGAGAGGGAGAGGGCTGGAGTGAAGCACCCTTGGGCCTGAGACCAGTATACTTGTGGTCTTGGTGATGATGATGATGGATGATGAAGATTACATGATGAAGAGGACAAAGAGCAAAGGAGAAAAAAAAAGAGAAAGTACTAGCAGCTGTCATTCACTTTGTAATCAGTACCATGTGTAGTGTCTACATACAGTAACTCACTTAACCCATTGCAGTTGATTGCAGTATTTTCTCTTTTCCACAGTGAATGAACTTAGGCACAGAGAACGCAAGAAACATGCCCGATGTCATAAGACCCCAGAGTCATAATCTAAGCGATGGCACCTTCTGAGCATGGGAGGGAGCACTGATTCTGGGAACTGGGCAAAACAGGGGAAAGGACTTCCCAGAGAAAATCAGAGTGTCTGTGAGCAGTCAATCCTAGGATTAAGCACATGTTTATTAGGTTGGACAACTTGTACTCCTCCCTTGTTTGTAGAGACAGGTTCTTACCTAGATGAGCTCTGCAAACATCAGCTCTCCAAGGGCTGATAGCCGATGCCTATAAGAATGAGTTTCTTTATTGAGGCACAAGGAAGGGTCCCTACCACCATCAATTAAATCAGTGATGAACTGGGCACAAGTTACCCCAGAATGGGAACAAATGGAGAGTTATAAACAGATCAAGGAGGTTCAACAAGGGCCTTTGGTCATCTTTCCAGAGAGACAAATAGAAACAATAAGGTCATTTACTGAGATCTCCTACAATGCCAGGCACTATGATAAATGCTTTGCATGTTCTATCTAATTTAACT
This sequence comes from Tarsius wallacei, assembly GCA_963574415.1. Taxonomy (NCBI): domain Eukaryota; kingdom Metazoa; phylum Chordata; class Mammalia; order Primates; family Tarsiidae; genus Tarsius; species Tarsius wallacei. The sequence continues at coordinate 40,553 of CAUYQG010017200.1, forward strand.
TCATGACCTCCTTGTAAAGCAGACATTATTGTCACTTCCCTTTTAGAGAGGCAGCAACCAAGGCTCAACAAGTTTAACGTGCCCAAAGCTATGCAGCATTCATGAGAAACAGAATTCAAACCAGCTTCACTTTAGCCCCAAACTGGGCACTTAACTAGCATGTTCTTTTGCCTCCTGGGCATTAGGAATAAAGATGGTGTCACCAGGCTGACTCTTGGTTCCAGAGAAACGGCTCCCAGGTAGGACTGTGCTGATTCCTTAGGTTCTTCTCACCACTACCAAATATTTCCCCACAAGTGACCCCTTCCCTTTTCTGTGACCCCGTCCCTTGCTATTTTTTCCTTGCTTTGAGTTAGCTTTTTTACCAACTATCTCATCACCTATGAATCTCAGCAAAAGCCAAGAACCCCGGTGTGATCAGGCAGACTTGTGGTGAGAAAACTCGTGCCTTCTGCTCAGTTTTTTAAACTAATGACAACAGCTCAGAGACCCCTCAAGGCTACCTCTGAGCTCCTTGCAGCTAGAGTGGTGTCAAGGGCCCAAGGCCCAGGGAAGACCACTTCTTGTGGGCTCCTCAGAGTTTAAGCATCTAGTCTACCTGACAAATGTCATGCTGCTTTGATTGTCTGAAATTGTTTCCTTTTTGCTCTCCTGTATAATTTTGTAAAGTTATTTTTGGAACTATCAATTCAAGTCAATTCTTGAAGAGGGAGCAGAGTGAACATTGTAAGTCCCTTTATGCCACAGGTCTAAAGGGGGAGGGAACATCCACCCCATGTGGAGAGTGAGTACAGAGACTTAGCTCCAACGTTAGGAAAATCTGTGTGGGGTTTTACAAAGGGATGCTCTCCCCTTATCCTTCAGGACACTGAGAAAATTGCTCAACCTCTGCAACATGTGCAATCAGCTACAACTCTTCTCTGGGTCAATGTCCCCTACTTGCTCTGACTCCTCTCCACTCCTTCCTTCTCAGCAACAGAACTTTTGCCTTGATTCTTTCATCTTCAGTCCGTCTTCTTTCCTCCCTTTTAGGTTCTGTAGTAGACAATTTAGAAATGTAACAGCCCCTAGTGTTAATATTCTGGGGAAATACTGGCAATTTACAGCAGAATTGTCAAACCCATGCACCTACAAAAGCTAGATATTTATGTAAATTAATACAATTGTTAAGTTGTAAAATAAAACAAAACAAACAAAAACACCACTTCCTTGCCCTATCTTTCATTCTCTTACTTTTGCAAACAAAATAATAACTGGTATCCAATACCAGCTTCAGCACTGGAGAGGCAATAAGGATGGTGGGAACTGGGGGGAACTGGAGAGAGACCCTGTGTCCCATTGAAAAAGGGCAGCTGCTACTTAAATCCAGCAGAGAAAGGCTATGAATGCATGTTTTGCTCAGGGGCATCAATCATCTGATTTCTTGAGGCAAGTAAGAAATCAGATTTTATATGAAATCTCTCATTCTAATCACTTAACATTTTACTAAAACACTGTATGGACTTAACAAAACACATTGACAGACAATCTCTATCAGTTTGTTATTTCTGATACGTAGTTCTTATATCAGTCATCTGGAAAAATTCCCACTAGTCAGTCTTACCCAATCTAGCCCTCAAAATCCAGTGATGTCCCCAGTCTTCCATGTAGTATGCTGTGAGGATCACAAGAATACTAATCTCTGTCACAGCTTCCAGCACAGGAGCTTACCTAGGCCATCCTCTTTTTGCTTAAGACTCTCGTCTCATGGGGCTCTGGGTCATCCCTGGTTCATGACAGATCTCTCTCTCTGAGAATCACCTTCATGGGTGGGAGCTTTCTGGGTCTCTTCTCTGGACTCCTGGGTTCTCTGACCTTCCTTCTCCCATGACTCTATACCAGACTACTCTTCAACCATATGTTTTCTTAATTGTCACCTTCCCCCAGTATCTGCTGCTCTGGGAGAGTAATTATTCCACCAGCTTCAACTCACCTACCTTCAGCCAAACATGGTCGGCCTGGTTGGACTTAAAACCAGCTTGTGGTTTTAAGCATCCACTACTCACTCCCCACTGAGACCCAGCTTCCCCAAAATGGGACCCTGCTGAATGCAGCTAACAGAAAACAGGCTGTGCATTTGAGGCAAAAGTGCCTTGATGTTGGTGACATTTAGACTCCTGCAGATGTCAGTGCAGCATCTGAAGACATATTATTGTGCCCTTTATCTTGCTCTTTAAACCTGACAGCGCTCAGTAGGAAGCCACACAATTGAGGAGAAAGCTCTGTACATACATTAGAAACGTGCTGCAGACACTCTGTGAGCTCAGGGACATGGCCCCACAAGGTTGCGATGGGAAAAAAGAAAGTTTAGGAAAATTCTAAAAGTCAACTTAGAAGTTGGAAACTTTGAAACCGAGTGGAAAATCGCACTGACATTTATCGTATGTAGTTATAACTGCATCGGCCCTGCTGATGACTGAGAAACTGCAGTGGAGGGTTAACTATGGCTAGAATACTTTTAGAAAAACACAAAAATGTTAAATGGGCTATAAAATATAGCCGAGAGGTTTCAGTTTGTAAGAGAAAATAATTTCCTTTGAGTATTACGCCTGTCTTGGGTCACTGTTTTAGAAGCTTTGAGTTAAGCATCTACAGTTTTAACTTCAGCTCCAATCAATAGAGAATACAATTGCAAATCAGTCACTCATTCCCCTGGAACTTCTGGAATATTTAGTGGAATCACTTATTGATAAACTCTGATCATATTTTAATAGAAAACATGATTTGGAGGGCAGAAAGGGAGAGCTAAAATGTCTGAGGACATAAAGGGAATGTATATTTTTCAATATAGTTGAATTTTTAATAATCTATGTGTGAAGTCATAAATGCATTAATTATAAGGCTGGGGGTAGGGGAAAGGGTTTTCAGTCTGAAGGACAGTTCAGAAGCCATTAGCCAGATAAATGACAGGCAATCTCCAAGAGCAGCCCCTAGGCCCATGGTCAGCACCTCGGAAGGCACCATACTCAGTTCGCCCCAGGCCTGAACCACCTTGCTTAGGATAGAAATCTGTGAGTACACCATCTCTGATGCCCCTGTCTCCCAATTCAACCTTGAATTTGTCCATCTCTCCCCACCTCTGTGCTCTCTAGTTTGCTGTTTACCATCTGTTATGACCTGAACTGTGCCTCCTCCCAATTCATATATTGATTATACAATCCTAACCTCCAGTACCTCAGAATGTGACTGTAGTTGGAGAAGGATTCTTTAAAGAGAAGATTAAGTTAAAATGAGGTCTTTAGGTTAGGCCCTGTTCCAATCTGACTAGTATTCTTAAAAGGTGACATTTGGACACACTGAAACACAACAAGGAACTATGAACACAGAGGAAAGACCATATGAGGACACAGTAAGAAGGTGGCCATCTATAAGCCAAGGAGTGAAGCCTCAGGAGAAACCAACCTGCCAATACCTTGATCTTGGACTTCTAGCCTCCAGAACTGTGAGACAATACATTGATGCTGCTTCAGCCACCCAGCCTGGTATTTTGTTATGGAAGCCTTAGCAAACAAATGCACCATCTGTTATATATCATGTAATCAACTCATTATTTGTTTTATTTTTAGTCTTTTTTACTTCAGTGGAATCCCATGAGGAGGGATGAATCTCTTTCTCACTGCCATAATCCCATAATAGTGCCTGGCAAGGAGTACATGCTCAGTAAATACTTGTTGAATGATGGACGGATGTCTCTCCACCACCCTGGCCCAGATCACTCATCTCTTGTATGGCTCCAAAACTTTCTTCCTCCTAGGTATCCTAACTTCTTCTCTACAGTCCTTCGACTTGTTCTCTAGAGAGCAGCCCCAAGGGTGTTCCTTCTCCAGCATAATTCTTTCCAGCAGGGCCTACCTGCACTTAGATGAACATCTAAACTGCTCACACTAATGCCCCAGGCCCTGGCCTCCCTGTCCAATGTTTACTCAGATCACTTTCTCCTGTGCCCCCTATGCCCAGGACAAGCTGGCAAGATAGAACTGACTCCCACTGCAGGACCCCAACACCTGCTTTTTCCTGTACCTAGAATACCCCATCCCAAATCCTCATACAATGAACTCCTTCCAATAATTTGCATCTCGGCTCAGAGCACATCTTTAAAGACACCTTCCCAGGGCACTCTAAGAAGCCCTCCCACATCACAAACACTCACATGCATTATATTCACCATCTGGAATTATTAGTTAACTATTTAATATTAGTTGCCTTTTTAGTGCCTTTCCTCCCAATGGCCTTCTGGTCAAGCAAACACCTGAGGACAAGGACCTAGCTTTTTTTAGTTACTCAAGTATCTACTGTGCCCAGCAAAGTTCTTAAATTATAGCTGATGTTCAATAAATTTACTTACTGAAAGAAAGGATGAATGAAAACCTGGGTTAGGTATGGATTGAGCAGTGTTCTTGGGAAGGGGTCTTTGCTAGGCCCTACTCAACTCCACATATTTGTACATAGAGTTAAATGAAATTTTCCCAGGTCCAATCACTCTTACAGGGTCTTCACACTGTGATTTCTGGGAAGTTTATGCTTAAGCCACCTAAACATTGAGGTTAAACTCAGCAGAGGCACATTATACAGGAATAAAGCCAGGGTCACATCTTCCTGAGACAAACCCCATGGTCCATTTGCTGGGTAACTGACTCTCAGTGATTTCATAGCTGTGCAGTCCACGCTCCTCAGCAGGAGCAAGATGGGGTTATCAGGAGAATCCTAAATTCAGGAGCAGCCCCAATGAGAGAAGTATTCCAAGAGGATCCACAAAACTTTGGGGGCAGAAAGGCATCCACGTACCCTCCAGAGAACCCCCTCCCATGGAGATATATCAGAGAGAAGAAAACATGTGCTTGGGTTGGCAAGCCATAGTTGGTGCTTGGAGGTAAGGCAGAATTTTACCAACTTGGCTTTGAAGGTGGTTGAGGCTGGAACAAGAGACAGGTGTCAAGGCTAGGCACCACAGTAGAGGTGAAAATCCACACAGAGTTCAGAGGGAGAGAGAGCCAATGCTATACTCTTCTACTCTACTAGAAAGACCAAGTCCAAGCATCAGGCATAATGTTGGAAGCAGGAATGCAGGTAGAGACAGTAAAGGTTGGCATGATCTGTAAGGATGGGATGTATACAAGGGCTTGAGGAAGACAGAAGGCTTGTTTTTGAGAGACGGCTTCAAAACTAGTGGCTGTGCTGCGTTGGACCACAGGTAGAGCAGATATCTCTCAACATAGTTGCCCAGAATTAGGCCAAGGATCATTCTCTAGTGGGCAGCTGATGCTCACTCCCAGGAGTCGAGGGAGGGAAAGATTCAGTCCTGGCTGGGCAAGGGGGATGTATCCACATATTCACTATACAAAAATCGAATCGCTGGGGGGGATCCTCTTTACATAAGATCTGGTTCAACAAAGACATTTCCCAAGTAAGGCTGAATGGACACACCCATCGGAGAAAATCTAGAAGACTCAGGGAGTAACCCAGAGGGTAGAGACCTTCAGCCCTGTAATGGTGAGTCCCGTAGGATCCCAGCATTCCTGGATGCTGGCTGATTCCCAGGAAGGAATCTGTCTTGCACAGGACCCAAATTTGTTTTCCAAAATATTGTCTAGAACTTGGAACTCGTCCCAAATTCCTCCAGAGGAAGTGCTCCATGAAAATGAGTCAGACAATGGCATTTTAGTGCCCAGCAGAGAGAAGGAAGTGATGTTTGAGGGTCTGACAAATTCATTGCAGCAGAAGTAGAAAGAATGATTTCAATTAGGGCTAAAATGAGAATCGTCCCTAGATGGAGGTACTAAAAGGCACAGAAGGAGAGGAGGGCCCATGACATCTCTTGAGGCAGCAGCAAACTGCACCATAGCCCATACAAAGCATGACTCATGGCTATATGGGGGGAGTGGAGAGAGCCCCACTAAGGGGTTACCTAGAACTGGATGGCTGCCAAGAAACTAATAGAAATCTCCAATCTGCAGAGCTCTAACAAACTTGTAGGACTGACATCCCAGCTACCTCTCCCTGGGTCTGTGATAATCCCCATGCAAATCCATTTATTACAGTCCTTCTGATCAAATGTCATTAGAGATGATGTCATCTCAGCTACCTGCACCCAGGAGTTATCACCTCTGAGACTGAGCGAACCCAGGAGCCACATCTCCCTGCTGAAATACATTCAAATATCTGAGACTAAATATAGCAAAGAAGCGCCTGGGCACAGAGGAGCGGCACGCCTTTGAGGACTCTTGACACTATACCATAAATACTAACCACTATGAGAAATCTCTCTTTATGCCTACATGGAGCTGATGAGTGTATTTAAAATTATTTTGAAAGAATTAATAGCTTTGGGGTACTTTTCCCTGTGAGTGAACAGTGTGCTAATTTGCTCAGTGTTTCGGTGGTGTTCTTCTTTTTTTTTAAGACAATTGCACAAGATTCTATCCAAAGCCCTCTAATTCTTCCACTTCAGTGGTCTGAATCCCACTAATAAACAATCAGGACTTTAGACTCCCTTAATAATGGAAAGAGATTCAAACGAAGATGTTTTGCCACTCTCTGCAAATTCCTGGAGGTGCTGCCTGTTGAAAAGGCCGGCAAAATTATGGATTTATTCAGGACTGATTGCATTGAGTATGTAAGCATTTTTGAAGGATTAAGAGAGAGAGAGTGAGAGATGTTTGTGAGCTGAATGAATAGGGGGGATTGCAGCCTTCACGCTACCCAGTCTGGCATGGAGCAAGGCTGTATTGGGAGGAGGGGACAGACTTACTGCACGGATGAGCGAGAACCCGGACCTCGTCCACAGCGATGTAGCCAGGATGACCCTTCAAAGAGACGGATTCAAATATCACCTGCAACACACAGGGCGGGAGTCAATTTCACAGAAGCAGTGATAGGCATTCATCACAGGAAGCTGCCCAGCCCCCGCCCTTGATGTTTCCACATCCCATCAGAAGCAGGCAAAGACGCCTTCTATTAAGACAGCATGCCATCCTGGCAATTCACTGGGATTTTCAACACAAGGCAAAGAGGCCGCACTCCGGTGGGCTAGCAAAAGGAGAGTCAGTTGCATGGAACATCTCTAATGGATTTCAGAAATAACACTTAGATTAAGGAAAAAAACCCAAACACTGAGATCCCGGAGACCCCAATCTGCATCCTTCTCATTGTGGTTTCAAGGGAAGCAGAGAACTACTTCCTAATATTCTGACTTTCTTATGAAGGGTAAGGGAGATGCCTACCTCAGAAGCTGCCATAAGCCATTTATGCTACATTCCCCAGGAACATATTTTATCTGAATTTCTTAATAATACCTCTTAAAAATAAGTGATGACCTACCTGTTGGTATCCCGAAATAGAAGGCAGCAAGTTATTTGAATTTTCTACTTTGGCTCAACCCAAACTGCTTATTTCCATTAAAAAATTTTATAATTCATTTCGCGTCTCTCGTTACCCAACCTCTATCTTCACCGAGGAGCTATGAATGTCTATGTGGACAACATCGCCAAACCCTTTACCTCCCTAATTCCAATGGCCTTATCCTCCAATCCACTTCATCCACAGTCTGATCTTGTCCTTCCCTAATGCCGGAAGTTCCATTTTCCTATACTCTGACAATCTCCTACCCACAGTCCTCTCCCAACTCACTTCTCTTGATCAGCAACTCTGGGTCACATGGCCTCTACTTTTCTAGAGTCTATACACCCGCCTGGAGCTCTCACATTCTCAGCAAGCCCAAGTTCCTCCCACCACATTGGTTAATCACCCATACAAATCTCTCACAAAGTTCCAATTCCTTAGCACCTTGATTTCAACTTTGTCAAGCTATCCCACTCCTTTATCCCGATGCAAATATTCTCCTTGCGATATCCACATGACCAATCCCAGCAGACACATACATGTACAAGAGGAAAGAGGGCAAAAGAGGGTTAAATTCTAATTTCTCACCCACTGACCTAATGTCCATCCACATCATGCACTGCTTCTTCTCTGCTAGGATAGCCAGTGCTCTTGACCCTTGCTGTATTTTCCAGTTTCTCGGTTCTTCTCAATTTTTCCCCTCTCTATTCTATATCTTCAAACCCTCCCTTTTATTCCTGACTTTGACTTGTGTCAACAGCTTCTCCTATTCTTCAAAAACTGACTTCAGCTGCAGGTTCTTCTCTAATACCATCCAGTTGTGTTTCAGTAACACAATTCTCAGTAGTTTTTTCTTCACTTACTCCCAACACTTCCTGACTTCCCACTGCAAAACGTCAACCTGATATAATCTGAATTCTGTCTTCAATACTTCCCCAAAAACTGCTTTCATGGAAGATGCTAATAATCTCCACACCCAATAGATATTTTTCCAGCTTTCATCTTACTTTAAGAGGAGGATAGTGTGGTGCTTACTCTCTGGAGCAGAAGTTTGAGTCTTGAATGTGTCCCTTACTACTATGGGCAAGTTACTTTACTGCTCTGTGCCTCAGTTTCTTCATCTGTAATTATAGTGTCTACCTCATTGGGTAATTTTTTCAGTTTAAGGGAGTTAATAGCCTACCCAGAACAATGTAAGGTCCATTGCACATTATCAACAAATGTTTACTAAAATTATAATCACTACTTGACCATTCTTTTACAATTGCCAGTGTTCATAGCTTCTTCTTTTCTTTTTTTTTTTTTTTTTTTTTCCTTTTTTTTTTTGAGTTGGAGTCTCACTCCGTCGCCCAGACTAGGAGTGCAGTGGCCGCTTCCGGCCACCGCAGCCTCGACCTGCTGGGCTCCGGCGATCCTTCCGCCTCAGCCTTCCGAGTAGCTGGAACTACAGGCGTGCACTACCACGCCCAGCTAATTTTTTTGATTTATTGTAGAGATGAGGTTTCGCCTGCCCAGGCAGGTCTTGAACCCGCGGGCTCAGGCAATCCACTCA
>CAUYQG010017201.1:0-32841 GCA_963574415.1 Tarsius wallacei
AGTATACACCGCTAATATCAGAACTGTCATGACAAGCTTCCTAAAATCCCAGTGAGAAATGAAACTCAACAGCTAAGGGACTTTGTTCCTCATAGTTTGCTGTGACTTTTATCACCAAGGTGCTCTGATTGCTCCCAGGTAGTGGGAACTGGATGAATAGGGGTAACTTTACAAATGGCAGAGCAGTGAAGGTTGGTATAGGAAGAGAATCAAAGAAGACTAGAGAAGAGTAAAGTAGATACAAAGAAAAAGATGGAGAGGGAGAGGGAGAGAGAGAGAGCGAGAGAGAGAGAGAATAAGGACCAGTTGTATTCCTCCATACAGCCCGGCTACTTTCAAAGGGGGGCAGAATAAAGTTATTTGGTCCCACCATGTCTGAAAGAAAACAATGAAATGGGTAGAGTGAATACTGAACGGAAGCAGACAGATAATAGGTTCTTATTTTCAAGAAAATCATTTTCTGGCTAACCAAGAATTCAAAAGACTTCTGAAAATCATTTAAGAAAGCTGTAAAATTACCTCAGAAATCGTTTGCTGTAGCCTGTGTGTAATGTGGATCTTTCACATGTGCAAAAGACTGAGCACTAGTGAAAGAACCACATCAAGTAATTGGTTATTCCAGTGCAGGACAGAATGGGATGAAAGGGCTGAGGGCACATCAATGATCAGCACTGGAAGAACACACTGTTAGGGAGAGTTCAGAGAAACAGAACACTTCATTATCTTGAACACGAGGTATAAGAAATCTTCTCAGCTTCTGAATAAGGAGAGAGCACAAGTTAATACTGGCATGTACCACACAATATTTATAGTGCGCTCTATATGGTCTGCTCCAGTTAACTATACAGTAACATATAAATTTCCCATTCCAGAGTGTGGATTCCGTTAGTCTAAGAAAATGCTCTATTAGCCTCAGAGGATCCAATAGTACCGGAATTAAAAAACAGTCTTGCAAAACGCTACCCTATGTTTCACAATAAAGACTTGTTTTGTGTTTGAAGAGAGCAAGCTAGACAAATCATTTCCTTGCAGCATTTTGTCTTAGCCTGGCTTCAAAACTGGTTTGCTATAAATTACTCTGACACTTCAAGTACCCCGAGTTTCATGGAACAAACACACACACGCCACAGAAAGATACTGTTTATGTTATTTTTCCCCCTTCCCCAGAAAACAGAGCTAAAACATATTTAGTGCTTAATATGTCTCTCACTTTGCTGAACTTTTATACTTTTGTGTATGTGAAGACTGGGTCATGAACAAGCAGTTAACTGCTGTATCTAGTGTCACACAGTTAGGAACTAGAAGTCGTGGAATTTAAACCCTGTCTGTCCGATTATGAATCTCATTCCCTTTAACGACACCTTTTTATTTCCTTCAAAAACAACTGACACAAATAAAAGAAAATTTGGTTATTGTCCGCCTGAGTGTCTTTCAATTCCTTGCTATCTATCAGACACCTACACAGCATTAGAAGAGGCAGCAAAACAGATTTGTTGATTGTTGTGGAGTGAGAGAATAGAAAAAGCACTTTATATTTTTTCACTCAAAACCTAAAGCTGGTTTTTTTCCACTTTTTAAAGCTAATTCTTAGAGAGGATCAATAATATTGGTAAAGCTATAGCCAGATTAATAATAAATCATAATTTTTAAAATATACAAATTAGCACTATCACTAGAGATCCTACAACTATTGAAACCACGAGTATATTACAAACAACTAACATATTAACACTAATATATTCAAACACTCAGGTAAAATGCACCAATTCCATGAAAAATATAAACTACCAAAACTCGTTCAAGGAGAAATATCTATTAAGAAATTAAAATTGTATTTTAAAATCTTCCCCAAAAGAAACTCCAAACCCAAATGGCTTCGTTAGTGGTTTATACCAAATATTTAGAAAAATATATATACTAATCCCCAAAACACTTTTACAGAAAATTTAAGAGAAAGGAATACTTCCCAAATTATTCTATGAGCCCAGCATTGTCCTGATATCAAAACCGAGAAAAAAGACATAAAGAAAACTATAGATTCCTATCTCTCATAAACATAGATACAGCAATTCTAAACTAAATTTTGACAAAGACAATCCAACATGATATAAAATGCATAATCTTCCAGGAATAGTAGTATTGTTCAGAATTCAAAAAGTCAATATAATTCATGATATTATCAAACTAAAAAGGAAAAGTCCATATAACACCTTAATAGATGAATTAAAAAGCATTTGACAAAATCAATTCACACATTCCTGATAAAAACTCTCAACAAAGAAGAAATGGGAGGAGTCTTCTTCAACCTGATAAAGAGCATTTTCCAAAAACCAACAGCTAACTTCAGAATTAATGGTAAAGGCCTGAATGCTTTTCCCCTGAGATCAGGAACAAAAGTATCTACTCAGCACTTTTAATCAACATTATACTAAGGTTATAGTTAGTGAAATGTAACGAAATGAATAACAAAGTATTCAGATTTGACAGAAGAAAGAAAAACTGTTCGGTTTGGTTTTTTAAAAAATAATGTGATCATCTATATAGAAAATCTCTTGTATCTGCAAAAAGAGCTACTAGTTCTAATAAATGAGTTTAGTATGTTTGCAAGATACAATGTAAATATTGAAAAAATCAACTGAATTACTATATACACAGCAATACACAATCTGGCATTGAGAAATAAAAATACCATTCGCACTATGATCCCAAAATATGAAAAAAACCTTATGGGTAAATTTGACAAATAATGTGAAAGACCTGCACATATTAAAGTACAAAACATTGCTGAGAAAAACTGAAGATGACCTCAATAAATGGAACAATATATCACCTTCACAATCCAGAACACTCAATATTATTAGAGTGGTAATTCCCCCAAAATTTAACTACAGCTTTTGCAATCCTTATCCCAATCCCATCAAGATATTTTGGAGAAATTGACTAAATAATTCTGAAATTCACATGGAGATTCATAAGTTCTAAAAGCACTAAAACGTCTTCAAAAAAGGACAAAATTGGAGGAGATATACTATCTGATTTCAATAATAAGTTACAGAATTCAAAGCAGTCTGGTATTAGTATAAGGATTGATCAGTGCAACCATATATAGAATACAGAAATAGATTTACTCATATATAGATGGGTGATGTTAGACAAAGGCACAGAGTCGTGAAGAAAGAATAGCCTTTTCAAAAAATGGTGCTGCAACAATTCATGCTTAAAAGAATGAATTTTAATTCTCATAACATCAACAAAAAAATTAACTCGGAGTGAATCATAAACTTAAATGTAAATTCTAAAACTATAAAAGTTCTAGAAGAAAGTATAAAAGAAAAATTTTGTGACCTAAATTTGGTTTAGATTACATCAAAAGCTTTGATCCATAAAATAATTAACTAATGACATTGACTTCATCATCAAAGACATCGTATGTAAAATGAACAATTAAGCTACAGATGAGGGAAAATTTTTTGAATCATATGACTGATAAGGTAAATGTATTTAATATACATAAAACCACAAGCACAATAATAAGAAAAATAAAAAATTAGACAAAGATTTAAACATAAATCATGATAGACAATATACAAAGGGAAAATAGCACTTGAAAAGATGATCAACATCAGTAGTTATTAAGAAAATACTTATTAAAATCATAAAGATATCACACTAGAAACCCATTAGAATGGCTAAAATAAAAAAGACCAACCATAAGAAGTTTTGGCAAGGATATAGAGGAAATATAATTCTTATATACTGTTGCTGAAAATGTAAAATAGACAAGAGTTTTTCATAACTATGTGGCAGCTTTATTAAATATTAACATACAATGATTCATATAATCCAGCTATTCCACTACTGGAAATTGACCCACGAGAAACAAAGCATATGACCATTCAAAGACTTGTGCAAACTTTTTTACCATCTTGTATACAAGTTTTCATATGAACATATACTTTCAATAATGAAACCAATCAAATGTCCATCTGTAGGTGAATGGATTAAAAAGATTATCATATGTCCATATGGTGGAATTCTAATTAGAAATAAAAAGAAATTACCGGTATATGCAGTAACATGGATAAATCTCAAAATATATATGCTTAATCCATGAAGTCGGGAAGAAAGGAGCATACCTTATATGACCAATTTACATAGCATCGTGAAAAATGTAAACTCTTTTATTTTTATTGAGTCGGGGTCTCACTCTGATGCCCAGACTGGAGTGCAGTGGCACGATTACGGCTAACCTCAGCCTTGTCCTCCTGGACTCAGGTGATCCTTCCACCTCAGCCTCCTGAGTAGTTGGGACTACAAGGATACAACACCATGCCCAGCGTAGTTGTTGATTTTTTTTTTTTTTGGTAGAGATGAGGTCTTGCTATTTTGCCTAGGTTGGTCTTGAACTCCTGGGCTCAAGAAATCCTCCTACTTTGGCTTCACAAAGTGCTGGGATGACAGGCATGAGACACAGCACTCATCCACAAGCTAATTTATAGTGATAGAAGATTAACGGTCGCTTTGGCACAGCTCAAGAGGTATGGTAGGAGAACAGGAGTGAAGGATTACAAAGGAGTATGTAGAAACTTTACAGTGGTGATGGTTTCTCAGGTATATGCATACATCAAAACTTTGCAGATTGCACCCTTTAAATATACTTGGCTTATTGCTTGCTAAATTATGCCCAATAAAACTTTAAAAAATACCTATTTATATAGAATTATGTGCGTGCACGCACGTGTGCGCACGCGCGCACACACACACACACACACACATACACACACCACACACACACACCCCCCATGGCCGTAATTCATGAATGGGGTAAAGGGTACAGGTTTACACTAAATTAAGCTATTTTGAGGCTGGCCTACTTTTAACTTAATAAAAATATTCAGTAGTTTTAGACAGTATCATTTCATTCAAAGCCCTAATACTGAAGTAGTGTTACTGAATTTTTTTTTAACTTTGTGTTATATTTCTCATTCCTGGCCCTGCTAATGTATCAATCTTTATGTTATTTATATTTAAAACAATACCTCAGGGAGATGCCTTACTATTTCATTGGTGGGTTAGTTAACTTGGGTTTCCTAATATTTTAAGATAGTAAAAAATTATATTTTTTGTAGTATGAATTCATGAGACTTTCTGAATATCACCAATAGTAAAGCTTTCTATTGATAATTTAAAAGTAAATATCCCATCTTATATATCTTGATAAAAAAGAGAATCTTAATTTTTAAAGTGAAGATTGTGCCACAAAACTGTATGCCATAATTTATGCTCCTTAGACTCATGGTAATCATCTACACATTTCCTGGAAACATTTTTATTATTTTCTATCAAGAATCTAAGCATCGTTGAAATTATTTGTTGTTCTTATTATGCATTGCAAACTTAAGTTTAAAAAGCATATTTGCAAAAATTTAGAATCCAATATATCATGACAAATGGCCTAAAACTCAACTGTGTTTATACTTTATGCTAGAAAATTATTCCAGTGTGATCATCAATCATTTATATTGAGCATGCAATCTGTCAAAAGTAGTGCAGTGGGCATGATTATAGAAGCAAATAGTTTGATCACAGCATTCATTTATTCAACAACACTTGATTGTCCAATGTGGACCAGACACTTTACTAGGCGCTAAGTTTTAGGGTGAACCAAAATAAAAGACGTGACACTGAGTTGTATGTTGTTAGCATTGCAGTGGGAAGATACAGACTAAATGATAATTTTTCTGTGCTAAAGTTTATTTCATTTGGGAGTGAAATTAATAAAAAGAATCTCTTGGTTAAATTTAAGATACAGGATTTACATTTTAATCACATAAAAAAGTAAACACATCTTAAATTCTAAGATAAAAGTAAAAAAGTAAACATGTCTTAAATTCTAATTTAAATCAATGTATATTTAATGAGGTCAAAAATATGTATGTATACATAGTTTGTAACTTTTTAAAAGTACACATAAAATATTCAAAAAATAAGTGTTTTGAGAATTTTAAACTCCATCACTCTTTAGTCTTTTATATATATATATATGTATTTTACATAGGTCTCAATTTTTAATTTTTTAATTTTTAATTATGTGTACATGAATTATATGATAGATTTATAAATTTATAGGGCTCATGTGATGTTGGATACAGGCATACAATGATTAATCATCAAATCAGTACAATTGGGGTGTGTATCACCTCAAGCATTTATTATTTCTTTATGCAAAGAGTGTTCTAATTCTACTCTTTTGGATATTTTAAAATTGGCAATGTTGTTTTTTATAGCCAGCCTCTTCTCTATTGAACACTATGTCTTATTCATTCTAACTATATTTGTGCACCTAACCCTTAACTGTACCCCACAATATCACAATAAAAAATATTGAATAATGAAAAAAAAAATAGAAGCTGAGATAATGACACATAGTCTTTCATATTTTAAAAAAATCATTAAGTCTTTCCTTCCAGTAATAATGAACTAGATAATTCTAGCCAACTCTCCTACTAAGTACATCCAGAAAAGCAGCATAAATTATTAAATCATCTGAAGGAAGAAGAGATCTGATAAGATAGGGAAGGATGACTAGGTCAGGATTTGAAAAAGGAAAAAAAAAAAAAACTAAGGAATGTGGTGCAGTGCAACTGACCCTCTGGCAGTATTTACTGATCCCTGACCAGCTGGCTGAGAGGAAATGGCACCTTCTCTGGAGGAGGGCACGGTGGATGCAGCTCAGGGGTCAACAAGAAGTGATCCTTTGGGACGCCTCCATCCAATGGATTGGAATTTCAAGAGATCCTCCCTCTCCTAAAATAAGAGTTAACCAAAAGTAAAGAAATCCTTTCATCCTCCAATAATCTCCATTCCTGGAATTGAATAAAGGTGACTCAGGATTGCCAGTGGCCTCAAGCAACTATAGAATTAAGTGAAAATCCTCTACAAGGGATGATAAAATTAGGCCCCAGCTAATTTCTACATGATATTTCCAGATGCATGTCTGGCACACACTAAAATACAACTAGATACAAAAAGAGGCAAAACAATAGTAGAAAATAAAAATAATAATGAGAAATAAAAACACACACGTTGGTGGCTTAGATAGCACAATTGACTTATATAGCCTTTAAAATAACTCAAGAAATAAAATACAGAATTAAGAATTTTGGCAAAGAAATGAAAACTACACAGGGAAACACTGAACAGATTTGAAAAGAACTACATTGAAATTCTATAACTAAGAGTTATGGTTACCTAACTTTAAAATTCGAGAAATGAATTCAACAGAACTGAAATGAAAATCAGTAAACTAAATGCTAAGTCAGAAGAACATGTATGGAATGAAGAGATTTATTTTTCTAATTTATTTGCTTCGAGTCTATCTCCTCCCACTATAATGCAAACTCTCTGAATCCCAGGATTATGACTTGTTCATAGTGGTTTCACTGGTGCTCAGCAAAATTCTTAGCACATAGTAGATACTCTTTAAATATTTGCTGAATAAAAAATTTGTTCAGAAAAATGTATTTCTATAATCATTTCCAGTGCAATACATTCAACAGTGTGTGCACTGATTAAATATGATTGACTATACCGAAATAATTTTTGAGACTAACTCTTTACCAGTGAAGAAAAGAAGGATAAAAGGAAATAGAAGACATTTAAATTGGAGAGGAAGAGAGAGACAGAGAGAGAGGGGGGTTGGGGGAGAGAGAGAAACATAAATGTTGTTTTAAGAGACAGTATGGTTGTGAATGTACCCATAAATTTTTAGCATTAGTAAATAAATTTAGAAAAGTTGCTGGATTTCAGATCAATACACAAATAATCAAATTAAAATCTCTCTCTGGAACAACTAAAAATGAAATTTAAAAAGAGATAACTTTTATAATAGCATCAAAATATAAGATATGCATACCAATATAAAAATAAACTATACAGCAGAAAAATACAAAAGTAGAAAGACATTAATTATTACTTAAGTATATTAAGAGATATGCCATATTTATGCATTTAAAGATTCAATTTTATAAAAATGTCAATTTTCCCCCAATAAATTTGGGGAACACCACAATGTAATTCTTACATAAAAATGAGACTTTAATTTAACAAGCTTATTCTATAACTTGTAGAAAATGCAAGGGCCAAGAAGAGTCAAGTCACTGTCCAAGAGAAAGAATGCATTGAGATTCATGCTCTATTTTTATCGGCGCCTTATATAAAACTATAATTTTAAAATAAAATGTTTGGTATGAGCATGGAAAAACAGACCAATGAAATAGCACAGAAAGCCCAGAAAACTTTATATACATGAAAGCCTGACTTATCACAAAGCAGATGTAACAGAAAAAGACAGTATTTTAGTAAATGGTGCTGAGGCAATCAGATATGCATGTGGAAAAAAGTGAAACTTGAATACTGTTGCACACCATTCATATGATCAATTTCCTGTTAGACTGTAGATCATAGTGTGAAAGGCAAGTCAATAAATCATGTAGGACCAAGTTTCTCAATAGCTACACTATTGACATTTGGGACCAGATAACTCTTTGTTAGGTGGGCTGTCCTGTGTACTATAGGACATTTAGCAGTATCCCTGACCTCTGCACACCACACACTAGTAGCACACCCTCAGTTGTGACAAGCAAACACATCCCCAGACATTGACAAATGTCCCCTGGAAACATCTGTAGGACAGTATTTATTATTTAGGTGTATAAAAGAGTGGTCATTATCTAGGATAAAGAATGATTTCTTGAACAGGACACAAAATGTTCTAAACAAAAGTAAAGTCTGTGACATTTAACTGAATTAAAATATAAGAAATTTTGTTTGCCAAAAGACATCATTAGGAGACTGAAAATGGAAGTCACAAAGTGGGAGAAAATAATAGCCATAAAACCAGCAGGGGGTTCAAGACCAGACATTATAAAGAACGGGATAAGAAAGTGACAAAAATCTAATAGAAAAATGATCAGGAGACTTCACAAAATGAAAATATCTGAATGACCAAAAAAATACATTAAGAGATGCTCAACATCACTAGCAATCAAGAAAATGCAAACAAACCACAAGGAAATTCTACAGCATATCTACCAGCAGTGGCAACATGGAAAAGCCTGAGGGACACCAAGTGGGAGGTCTTGCTGTAGAGCAAAGACTGGTCAACTCTGTCAAGGGATGCTAGTAGGTATTTCACGTAGGGTCTCTGTCACAAGTGCCCAGCTGTGCTGCAGTACCACAAAAGTGGCCATAGACAATAGGTAAATGAATGAGCATGGCTGTGTTCCAAACAAAATGTATGTGTAAGCGTCAGTGGCAGGCTAGATTTGAAGGCAAGCCATCTTTTGCAGACTTCAGAAGTGGAGCAGCAGGAATGCTCATATATTGCTTGTAGGAGTGTAAGTTGGCACGAGACATTTGGAAAACAATTTGTCATTATCTTCTAAATTAGAACTACCCTTACCTTCCAGCAATTTCACTCTTAGATTATATACTCCTCAGAAATGTGTGCTGAGAGATAGGTACAATCATTTATTGGTACTGTTTTTGTTAATAAAAAAATAATAGAACTCTCTCCTACGTATGTTGACAGCAAAAGGGGCATGTATTTTGGAATATATTAAAAATGAAATACTTTATAGTAATAAAAAAGAATGAACCAATGCCTTGGCTCAAACAAGCACAATGGCATCTGATAGAAACCAGACATAAAAGAGTATGTACTGTAGGATCCTATTTATATAATTTTTTTAAATTAAAATTTTAGCAGAACTATGATATTTAGCAATGTCTCCTTAGTCCATATGCAAATATTAGTACAGGAAATTTGTATTCTCATAAAAGTCAGGATACTGGTAAAATGATTGGATGAAGGAGTATGCAAGGGTTCTGCGACACCATTGGCAGTCTACTTCTTGACCTGGATGATGTGTATACAAGACTTTCTTTCACTCACATTTTCACATCTTTGTTTGAATGCTATACTAGATATCAAAATAAACATCATTTAAAAAATTTTTGCAGGAATTTTATAATTTCCTTTCGTAAAGAGAAAGAAATATTAATATCCATGTAATGGAAACTCAGAATACAGCAGATACCCCAATTAGAAGTTTTTGCCTACAAAAGATATTGAGTGCTGCAGTCTAGGCCAAATTCACAGCATGCCAAGTACTCCTCTTCTCTTGTGACTACATCAAGCCAAGTAACAGAATCTTACAAATACAAAAAATAAAAAAAAAGAATCCAATCCCTTTTCCCAATTTTTCCACCCTTACTGTGCATTTTGCTGAATACTTGGGGAGTCACTGGTTCTGTGAAAAACATGGCTTTCTGCCAGTGAGCACTGAAGTGCTGACATTTATCTGTCTCAGTGGTGTTTGACTCTGGCTGTGTATTAAAGTCAACTGCAAACTTAAGGGAAAAAAAAAAAAAGCCATGGCCTAAATCTAGCTCAGACTAATTAAATCAAGTTCTCTTGGGGTGTGGCCCAGGCGTTTTTAAAGCTCCCCAGGAGATTCTAATGTGTGGCAGGTTTGAGAACCACTGACCTGTCTGTTGGCCCCCTCAGAAGTATGCGTAATTAAGTCGGAAATGTTCAACTCGTCTCAGTGTAGTCAATTAGGAAGAAAAATATAATGGCTCTGGTAAAGCTCAATTTATCTCACATAGCTCTAGTTTATTTTTATCGAATATGAGAAAGTATTCTTTTTCTTAAAACTCACATTTAAACAAAAAAATCCTTATTTTTCTCCTTTCTAAATATTTAGCATTCATTCATAAAAAAGGAATTCACCGATCCTTACCAGCAGTGTCTTCTTACTATGGCCTCTGGTGTTGCTTGTCTTTCCAATGATCTCTTGTCCACCAGCGTTTGTCAAAAACACTTCTTATAAAGAAGAATCCATTCAATGAACTTAATATTTGGCCAAAGTTTGCGTTCTTTCTTTAATTCTGTCCTCTGCTCCACTAAGGAATCCTTACCAGTTGCTTACACTTAAGCATATATTATGAAAGGCATAGCTTGTCAAGAGCTGAGCTGTATTTCTGAAATGCCTGACCTCCCTCCCCTTCACAATTCAAACCATATGCTGCCCCTCAAACACTGTCTGCAGGCCTTGAGAGATTTCATCCAGCCTAAACGTAAATCTCATTAAAAAGCTCCATAAGTTGCACAGCTTTCTCTGCAAACTCTATCACCTTTATTTCCTTTTCTTTTTTCTTAAATGAAAAAGTAGAATTTATTGAGAGAACAGAGAAGCTCCCACAGTGGGAGGGGACCCAAAGGGGTTGCCTACGCTTATTTCTTAATGTATCTTGTAGATATGGTGGGGTCACTTGGCCATAGAACAAGATAATCCAGTAAAGAAGATCCAATAATCCAAAAAACTGGCCCTCAAGTCTTAGAAATTGCAAAACTATCAGATGAACTCAACTCATCTCATGGTAGATATCTGCCAGGCTCACAAACATTATAAACTTGAAAATAAGTACAACCTAAAACCAAACTACATATTAAAAACACAGTCAAAAGAAATGGTTATTGATATTATTCAGAAATTGGAAACTATATGTGGACAGTTTTCAGATGTATTACCCTTAGGAGTATATACTCACTAACGGAATAAGGCTCATTAAATTTGTTTTTCTACTTTTTTTGCGCTTAGTTTCTGATTAGTCAACTTGCAGGCTTGATTACATCTTTTCCATTCCATTCATTACTCTTTGTAACATCCTAACCCAGGTTCACAACTTCTCCTTTAAATCTGCATAGTTGTAAATTCCCTTAGAAGCCATTCTTTATACCAGGCATGTCCAACCCAAGACAGCTAGCAATGCAGTCCACAATATCTTTTAACATTACGTGTTTTTTAACGTTTATTTTATGTGTGACTCCACGCATACTTTCATTTTTGAGGTTCACAATTATACCATATTCCTGGCAGCACATGCATTTGTGAGCAGCCATTTTCAGTTAGGAAGCACACGGAGGGCACAATTTGAACAAACATTTCTGATAAGCACTTTGAGAACTCACCAAGAATTGTAACCACTTCCATCAAACCAGACATTGATAGATCAGGTTTGCAAAAACAAGGTCAAATTTCCCACTTGTTTTATATTGTTCTCAGTTTTCTCGACTTTGTAATAAGAAATATAAAAAATAAGTCTGACTGGTATATACACTAGCTAAGTTATATAGTTTATTTGTGGCCCAAGGCAATTCCTCTTTACTCAAACGTGACCCAGGGAAGCCAAAATGTTGGACACCCCTGCTTTATACTGTTGCTAGTTTTAACCATCATAATATACGTACATGCTCGAAATCCTTTAAGCCTTCTGAAGCCCAAGAATAAACAATAAACATGTGAGATATGAATATGAGCACACAATTTGGATCTCCATAAACTCATTTCAGCCTCTTTTCCACCATACCTTTCATTCTCATGTCTGCTCAATCAACTTGTCTAATTCCTTCTACCGATCGAATGTTTTTCACGTTTGTGTCTTCAATCAGATGGAATCTTCCCCTCATCTTAATTCTATCTTTGAGGTAGCATTTTGTCAAAAGACAAATGGAGACCCAACTTCATCAGAATCACTTGGAATTTGGGATTTTAGGATTTGGGCTCATATATACTCATTTTAAATAAATTCCTCAATATTAAGCACCATAAATTCTGAGAACCTGATTTTAGGTCTACCTCGGGGCTTTGGTCTTCCAATACAGCTAATATAATTTAAAAATTAAAAAATAAAGAAGAGGATTTAAATTTCGACTTTGCCACTTAAAAACAGTTTTGACTTTCACAATTCACTAATCTTCCTGAGTCAAGTTTTCTGGTTTGAAAGGGAGATAATAACACCTGTCTACCTGACATGCTTGTTATGTGGATCAATGAGAAAATTTCCATGAGAAAACAATTTGAAAAGTATGCAACGCAGGTTTTTGTTATTTTTTTCATCTTTTCCCCTCCATCTCAACAGCTGGCCTAGTATTGCATAACACATTGCTAAAATGTGTTGGTTTCAAAACCTGGCTGCAATACAAACCTGGTCACAACAAATAACTTGTCGGTGCCTCAGTATCTCAATCTATAAAGCAGGGGCAATATTTGTATCTGTTATTAAATTAGATCTGCCATTCAGCCCAATGGTAGGTACACAGTAAATGCTCAACAATGGTTAGAGATTACTTGGAGTCATTTTAAAATTGCTGTTCTTAGAGATCACTATTACTGGTAAGCACTGATTTAGTGTTTGAATTGAATATTATTATAATGTTATTTAGAACAAGTAAATAATTATCATGTTATTGAAAAATTATAAGTACATTTATTTGTGCTATTTAAATTGCAATGCAACTTATACTAACTCTTTCTAAGTTAATTCCCTTGAGGGAGAGGGCACTGTCTTTGAAGTCTCTAAGGCCGGCATCTTTGATTGCTCACACTCCTCCCACACAAACTTCTTACTCAAAAACATCTCTGATAGTTCCTCCTTCCTTTCCATCCCTACGACTTCTTAATGATCTCTGGCCCGAATTAGTGAAACATATTTTCTGTCAGAGCTCTGAGTCTAGACCATCTCTAATTAAAGCAAAATGACATCACCGAAATCACGTTTCTGATTCATCATGTATTTTATTAAAACTCTTCAAAGTCTCCACCAGTCAGTCAATGCCCTGCATCAAATCCAGGTAACAAACCTTTTCCAGACTGGTTTGCATTTTATAGCATCACTTTTTGCTTCTTATTCCTATCCACTCTCTTTGCTCCAGAAAATATTCTCCATATCTTGGTATTATCTTTCCTTTTCTCACATTCCATTCTAATAGCCACAATTTCTCATTAAATTACTAAACCTTGCCCCTACATGATTTACTTAGCACATCTTACAATGCATTGGGAGATATAAATGTTTTCACTTAGAATGGTAAAGTATTTTTAAACTCATCTGTTTAATAAGATAAAGCTCTAGAGAACAAATCAGTAGTTCATTTTCCCTGGACTGGGAACATGTAGAGATGTGTGTGAATACAAGGTATGGACACTATCTAGAATATAAGCTCCTGAGGGCTGAGGTTTTGTGTGTTTTACTGTTACAGCTCCAGAGTCTAGAGGCTTAGCACAGAGTAGTCACTCAATAAATATTTGTTGAAAATACTGAATGAAAATGAGCAAGCAAATATATCTCCACAAGATTAAATGATATTTATTATTCAGATACTCTGTACAGGACATATGACTGTATTCTCAGCATGGAATATAGCCATATTTATTTTCCTGTGATGCAGTTTTAGCAACTGTTTATCCAAATACTTCTACATTGCATATATCCATGCCAACTCTATATATGAACATAATCAAGGGAATAGTCAAGTAAAAAGAAAAAAATCACTGGTGTTGCTTTAACTAAAAGTGGAATGGGGATAATTATCTAAAGGGTTTGAGAGAGAAATTTAATTCTACATCCCTGTAAGTCACATGCCAAGTATCAGTTGTGGCCAAGATGTTTACCTATCCAAGTCAGCTGGTAATAGAGACATCCTTGAACATCATAATTTTCTAACCATATTTTTTTTTCTCTTTTGGATATCTAGAATAAAATGTTATGTGTTACCATTGCATGAGGTGAATTTAGGGGTTTTATTATTAGTAGTAACTTATTAGAAATAAACCATAAGAATATCAGTGTAACCATAAAGCATAAACTATTTGTTAGATAAAATAAATATTTTTCATGCACAACAAGGTAAGGCTATAGTAACCAAAACAGCACAATACTGGTATGAAAGGGTAGACACATGGAACAATGGAACAGAATGGAGAATTCAGAAATAAACTCAAATACCTACAACGAACAGAAAAAATACTAGAAAAAGGACACCCTATTCAATAAATGGTTCTGGGAAAATTGGATAGCCACATACATTTTTAAAAAATGGTTCCCTATCTCTCACCATATCCAAAAATTAACTCAGGATGAATTAAAGACTTAAATATCAGACCTGAAGCCATACAAATCCTAGAATAAAGCCTAGAAGAAATTCTTCTGGACATTGGCTGAGGCAAAAAGTTTGCAGCTAAGACTCCAAAAGCAAATGCAGCTAAAATATAAATAAGTGGCACTTAAAATGAAAATTCTCTGCATGGGAAAAGAAATAAAATTAATAGGCAACCTGTATAATGGGAGAAAATATTTGCAAGCAACACATCTGACAAAATACTAACATCCATAATCTACCAAGAACTCAAGTCAGCAAGAAAAAAATCAAATCACCCTATTAAAAAGTGGGCAGCCGGGCTCGGTGGTTCAGCCTGTAATCCCGTGCTTTGGGAGGCTGAGGTGAGTGGATTGCCTAAGCCCGCAGGTTCGAGACCCGCCTGGGCAACTTGGCGAGACCTCATCTCTACAATAAATCAAAAAAATTAGCCGGGCTTGGTAGCTCACGCCTGTAGTTCCAGCGACTTAGAAGGCTGAGGCGGAAGGATTGCTGGAGCCCAGCAGGTCGAGGCTGTGGTGGCCGAGAGTGGCTACTGCACTCCAGTCTGGGTGACAAAGTGAGACTCCAACTCAAAAAAAAAAAAAAAAAAAAGAACTACAGAACTTTAAAAGCTAGACAGGATATAACTCAGTCATTTTATAGATGACCTTATGGAGCCCAATTTTTCATATAATTTGTCCACAGTCATTTGTTAGAGAGTAATGAATAATTATTTAAAAGAAATAAGTAAAAATAAAGAGAAAATATATACAGTAAACATATGGTCTTGAAATATTATTATGCTGAGAACATAACATCTACGTCTCTGTAGACACCATTGGGTACTTAGGCCCTGAGTAAACTAAGTGACATCATGGACTCTAAATCATAAGCATGGGATTCAGTTCTTTCTTTGCTTCCTAGAAATTGCTGAACCATAATTTATGGACTTCGCCTCTTTTGGTCTTCATTTCCTCATTTGTAAAATGGGGAAATAATATTTATTTTGTGTAGTGAGGACTAATTGAAATGATGCCAAAATTCTGAGTGGCATAAAATGGGTCCATAAAACATGGTTCCTATTGTTGTCATACAAGCATATTATTAGTATAGCAATTGTGTATTCATGACTAACAGTTGGCTCCAGGGTGGAACTTACAGTAGCTGCTGGCTGGGTGTAGGGTGTTTGGAGTGGGAATGAGGCTTGGAGACTTGGTTTCTTATCAGTCTGTACCAGCACCTGCCATTTTGTAATGATTCATTCCTTTAGTTCTTATAATAACATATTGCTTTCGTTTAACCATTCTAATTCTTTCCACTACCCATGGTCGTGTGAATATGTAAAAATCACTTAAGAGACATTGTGTAGGACATTTCCAGAAAGAAAGAAAACATACTCCATAAGTGGCATGAAGAATTATTCTCATCAGTTTGTAGCTACACCTCATGTATTGAATCACTGTGTAACAATGATACTAATGAATTTCTGTGTCGTGCTTCATAGTCGCTCAATTGAAAGATTCAGACTAAATGTGGATTTCGGTACTTTTAGCTCCAAAGAATTTCCAATAAGCCACACTTGTTTTCGACTTATTGGTTTTATTTATGTACTGATAATCTGACAGAAAGCAAGCACCAAAAGAAACAGGATACAGCTCAAACTTTTGAAAGCATGAGAAAATAGGAAAAGACTAGGATCATATCCCAGTTAGGTGACTAACCATAGAGCGGACAACTTATTTCGCATGATGAGACCTTTAGCCTTTCACTGAATTATTTGTAAAATTTCTCTGAATTTCTGGCATTTCTATCAAATGCAGCAACTTTAAATTGGTTCTACACTTCAAAATCAATAGAAGGAAGAATTGTATTCTCTTCCATCATAAATACACTTTTTCTGTATAATTGGAATAAAGCCATGAAATAACCAACTACAGTGTGTGTGCTCTGACAGCTTTGCCAATAGTGACTACTACAGTTTAGCTCGGGACAAAAGAAATATTTCTCACTATGCCCTCCTGAAAGAGTCCTCATCTGATATTTCTACAACTGAAAAATTAATCTCTGCTTTGCTTATGAGTTGAAAACCTTAAGAATCACTTCTGACCAATTTATTGTTCTGTGCTTATAGCTGAGAAGTAACAGAGAAAATTTTTAAAAATCACAAAGAGCATTTATTTATTTACTCAGCAAATATCCATGAGTATCTACTATGTACACAGAATTGTATTAGGTGCTGGATACTATAGTAAACTAATAGAACAGGGTCTTTCAGAGGTTACTGTCTGTGTAAACTGTCATGTTAAGAAATCAGTTGCCCTCAATGAGGATCTAATATTTTAAAAATAATGAGACATTAAAAAGATACCAAAGTATACCTTCCAGTTTTTAAAGTACTTTTAATTCCGATTTAAAAATGTAATAGTAATATTAGAAAAGGGAGACATAAATATCATTCATATGATAGATACATTGCCTTAAGTTCTGCCAGGATAAAGAACCACATACTCAATGAACTTGTTATATCAGGTGAATTGGTTGTTTGGCCTTAAGGAATCAGAAAATTACTTTTTACTTAGAGATTCCAGTTTCATAGAAACAACCAGAAGGATTGAACTGCTCAATGAAGTTTAGTAACCAGTCGAATCCATTAAGTCTCCTCTCTGACTTAGTAGGGGGAAGGATAGCAGGGTAGGGGACAGGGAAATTGGAGAGTTCATAAGATCACGAGAGGTTCAAGTTTTGACCACGCTCTGAGCAGCTCCAAAAGTAATTTATAAATAGACTCGGTCTTTTCATATTTTCTTGCTGGTCTTTGAACATCCTCTGGGAATACAGAGTTGAAACTAAGAGCTCTGAATCCTAGAAGACAACTTGAAAAAATTATATTTAACCTTAGACTCTGTAGTCACTGGGGGATTTTTACTTGACAGAGAGTTCTCTCTGTGTGTTCTGAATCTTTTGGATTTGAAGAGGCAAAGAAGCAGAAGTGATTTCAGAATGAGTTCAGAGTCTATTGCTCCGCAGAGGTATATGCCCCCAACTGTTAAAAAGCTCCTCCTTTACTGAACAAATATTTATTGAGTATCTACTCTATGTCAGACCCCGGTGAACAAGACAGGCACAGGCCTGGACTTCAAAAGGTCACATCATGCCAAATTGCCATCGACAGATTAAGAAAACAAAAGACCAGAAGGACAGAATGATTACAGATACCTGCTAACCCTTTGCCCACACATATAAACATCACATCATCAGCTGACAGGTAAGTTTGTGACAAGAATAATTTTCAGACCATCAACCCTCATTGTAGTCCGCTACTGACTGGAGCTTTAACAGATACTACTCAGTGAGCATTCATATTTGGATTGTTTTATCCTAGATAGCAGGGCTTTAATCACTCAACGTGTATCTGTTGACCATTTACACCTGTCTGTAGAACAATGTGGGATTGTGGAAATAAGGCTTATTCATCTCATGAACACCAAGGCAAGAAAGTTAAAGTTTCTTTCAAATACACTGTATCACTTGAGAATAATTTTCCCATCAAAAACACACCCAATCATCCCCAGAAGTTTACACCTTTTTTAGATCTTTTTTTTCTTTTTTACTAGTTCCTTGTAAAACTTGCAATGGCCTCAAGCCATATCCCCTGGCTTTGTGGGGTCCACAACAATAGACTCGGGACCAGAAGAGTCCCTTCCTTACTACAGAGTAGACAACTTCCGGAATGCCAGTTCTGTCGCCTTCTCCTCCTCCCTCTGTTTTGTGACTTTGGCCCCTCCTGCCAGTAGACAGACGGGCGCGAGGTAGGTGGAGAAGCATAACACCATCTGTTGGGCAAGTGAAGATGAAAAAGTTCCTTATCCTTGCAAATCACCAGCCCTTTCCCAATCTATTCAATCGTCAATATTTTTCGAACTCTTTTCATGTATCTCTAACCTTGGAATTGGGATCGAAAACATGAAGCAGGTTTCTTTCTGTATTAGAAAACCTTCATCTGCAGATGGTATTTCTCCCTTAGGAAAATACAGAAGCCAAATCCAGTGTTCAGAGAGCATATTAAAAAATAAAAGCCAGTTTTCTACTGGTTAACACTATCAAGACAGAATAATGTTCTGATTCAGTAAACTTGTCCTCGGCGCTGAACTGGAGCTTGCTTGCTTCAGCCTGTCTAATTGCTAGAATGTTGAAATACTTCCAAAATGGTTAGTAAACAGTCATGTCCCAAGCTCCCTGACTGCTGCCTTACCTCAAGTAAGAAATATTGGTTAAAATCTCCTCTTTCAGTCTTACAGGAGTGAATAAACTAATGGAAAATAACTTCTCACCCACCCACCTCAGGGGTTTTGATATGAGAGCTTTGGGAGGAAATAACTGGAGGGGAGACACTTTTAACTGGTGCAGAGATGAAAGAACACTGTACTTTTTTCAGTGCTTTGGGATACCTATTAGGTCTAATGTAGTTGGCTTTAAATTTGTCTTGTCAGGCTGACTCTGCCAACATAACCTAAGCTTTCAAATATTTTCAGCAGTAAAAGATGGGGACGCGCACACAGCTTGCCCGTGGCTCAGGAATATCAATTTCCATGCTCTCTTTCTGGAAGTAATATCCACCCATGGGAGTTTTCTACTCTGGGGTCAAAAGAGAGGCCAGAAATAGGACATGAAAATAGATGCACTGTTCAGCAATTAGTGTCATGTCTGTTTCTTCCCTTTTCTGATATGGCAGTGAGTGATCATTTATTTTCTTTTTCACAGTCACTGGTTCAAAAACACTTAATTCAGTTGAAACATACCAGTTGGTTCAAACCCACAGACACACACACACGCAGGTGCACATACACACAACACACATACATACACGGAAAGGAGGGGGGAGAGAGAGAGAGAGAGAGAACATGAGATCAACAGTTTTAACCTTTTGGGGGAAAAAGTCATTTTGTAAGTTATTCTTTCAAAACACTGACTTGTGAGGTGGCCTATTTCCTCAGGGCTTTATTAACTTCCAAGAAATAAGAAAACTAGTCCTTGCTAACATTGCAATGCTACTCCACAGAGATAACATATTTGCATTAATTTATTCAGTAATATTTAGTAAACAGCCATTAAATACTTAGCATACCTAGCACTATGCTTAACATGAGATATCACCAATAAATATAAAATACAAACCCAAATCAGGAGGGCATCCCTGATCAGCAGGGTGTTCCAAAGTAATGGCAGCCTTGTTGAGGCAGATTTTTTTTTTTTTTCATTGAAGAGAAGTGGAGCTATTTGAACAGGAAGAAAGAAAGCTCTGTGTGAACAGGGTAGTTGGGGAAGTTAGGTGAGAAAGATTTATTTACAGTTGACTCTCAGATCCTCATGACTTGTGAAAGTCATATTCTATAAGTCACTACAAACAATTAGTGAATACTGAACCATTGCTCCCATGGGAGATACACTGATGGGTTCCTGTGAGCCCTGGTCACAATATTTTTGTCAACTCATCAAGATATAATTTTGTTTTATATGTGATTCCGTTTAAAACTACCTTATTTAGTACATATACGTATTATTTATACATTAACATTGATTTTGCAGCCAACAGCACTGTAACTCAGGTTTAAGTGAAATTTATCTAACACATACCTTTTTTTTTTTTTCCTGAAAGGCACGTCACAGTTTTCTTGTGCTTCATCACTTCAGCACTTGGGACCCATTTTAGGCAGCAAAATCACCAACAAAATGCACAGAGATGCAAAAAAGCATGACACTAAATAGACTGCAGAAAGGGTACCTGCTTACAACATAAGAGCCAAAGTAGGAAGACAGGGCCCCTCCTTGTTCAACCTCAGCTGAGAACATGTGTTAGAGGACTCCCATTTGTCTTTCTTCTGAACGTGTCCATGAATGACCAGAAAACCACCCTGAATGTTTATTGACTTTTGAGATTCCAAAAATTGTATTGAGTAGGTAAATTTGAAAATATAGAACCTGAGGCAAGGGCCAAGATGGCCACCTAGAAGCAGCCAACGTGCGCCTTTCTCACAGAGCAGACCAAGGAAGTGGGAGACTCCCCCGGCAGTTGAAGCAGGTTGAGATGGAGAATGTGCCACAACCTCCAGAGAAACAGGGGGGACCCACAGGGATCAGGGAGGAGAGAGGACGGGCAGACTGTTTTGAGGCCAGGAAGCAGCACCCCAAGTCATGTCGAAAACGGAGAGTAGCCTCTGGACATGTGTAAACGGTGAGTGCAGGAGATTAGAAACTTGGCATTCCTGTCATGGATTTGGAGGGTTCCATGAGCCTCACAGGACTCCAGTCTCACGTAGGAAATGGTTTGGATACAGCAAGCTGTGTACTGCCACAAGCCATGTGGAGCTCTGCAGCCATTTGAACTCTGCCTCCAGCCAAGCCATTCTCTGAGAACTTGACCTCTGGAAGCTGTGTTCTGCGGCCAGCTCCCCGGCCAGGAGAGAATGGGAAGCCTGGACTTTTCCTTTGCCCAAAGGCAAATTCCACTGCTGTCCATTTTTCGCTGGGGTAAGCTGCAGTGAGAGACCCTGTTGCTGAATGAGGGGAAGCCAGGAGGAACACATCATCCTGGCAACTTCTTCTTTCCATGTGAACACTTCTGTGCAACAGAAATCTCTGCCATTCCTGCAGCGTGCCACAGAGGCTAGGAGATACCTCTTCTCTCCCAATTACCATTGGGTGTGTACACAGCTAGGGAGTAAGAGTATGAAGCACTTGGACCTAGCCCATGGAGAAACCTTGCTGCTGAATGAACTTTTGAGTTCTAGGAGCAGACAAACTCTGGCAAGGGCAGGGGAGTCTGGGAAAGCTGGTTTTACTGACAACCCCTCTCTTAGTGTGAACTCTTTGTACAACAGAGAATGGTTGGACATCCTGGTATTATGGCCACAGCAGTCAGGGGACCCCTTCCTCATCCCATTTCCCACTGGGGTATCCATTTGCATGCACAGGTGGGGAGCAGGTGAGCAGTCCAGCCTGATCTAGCCCTCCTTGACCAGCTTTTTCCCTCACACTCCTTGAAAGTCCTGCAATGGGGAACTTTGGGAGTATCCATAGCCTGGCCTGTCACCTCTGTCACCTGTGAACTTCCCTGGAGTAACAAAGGTCAAGCAGAAAGCCCACAGCCACCACCCACAGCAGGCTGTCTCTTGCAAGTGCCATCTCCTGGACAGAGGTCAACTGACACTGCCCATTACAACATCTGAAACAATAATACAGTCATTAGGAAGGCCACCCCAGTCACTCAGAAGGCCCTGAGTCAGTGCATGTACCCATTTCAACATGACCACAGCAAGCAGTTGAGAAAGCCATAACACTAAAGCTACCTACAACCAAGGAGACTCTACAGATAATACATAATCCTCCTGCCAACCCTTTCTGAACTGGTGCTTGCACCTGCCACTGGGAAATCAGAGGAAAGGCCAGCTCGATTCATATCCACTTAGCCTGACCCCCTCCTCAGGAGATAAGAACATCATCCATTTCACAGTCCAGTCTTTAAACCAAGGAATCAGAGAGCTTCTCCAGAGGGTCCACCAGAGATGTTAGTGACCAACTCTCCTTTGAATTCAACCCTTGTACCTTCACATCAGTGGATTCCTAGCAAACACTCTCCAATACCAGCCAAATTGGGGTAGCCTCCTAGGGCAGCGAGACTCAGAAGAGAAGCAGGACTGGCAGTGGTTGGGCCCTCATGGATGACCGCTCCCTGGAAGGAGGAGTGCACCACAACAAGGGAGCACCCCGTGGGCCCAAAAAAAAAAAAAAAAAAAAAATGAACAAAGACTTCAGTGAATCTCACTGGGAGCTCCTCAATGAGGGTCAAGGAGTTAGCCTTTTATAGGGGTAACTGCCTGCAACCAACTGCTCTGGTTGCAAATGGTGAGTTATCACTCATGATTACCTCCTTGTGGCCTGATGGCTCAAGGTTCAACCCAGAGAGAAGTACCAGGAAAGAACAAAGAGCACACCACTCCACCGGGTAACAAGACAAGCATTATTAACCCTCGGTATTCTAGACCCACAACAGACAGTGAAATTACACACATATTCAAAGACTACTGTCACAAATGGCATCTGAAAACCAACATGCAATGGTTCTCTGTAGCTGAGGAACATATTGAGAGCCTATCCCACCAAAAGCACCAAGAGCAAAAGATAGATGAGCACAAAGTATGTACATTAATGTCATATCCCCAAAGAAAAGGAAATAGAACAAAACAAACAAAAACAATGAACCCCAAACAAACTTAACAATAATAAGAAATAATTTACCCGAATAAGAAAAAACAAACAAACAAAAAACAGAACAAAAAAAAAATCCTGGCAGCAAAGGATCCAAAAGAATTCAGAACATGGATGAAAAATTTCAAAAGAGATAGATACTTAAAGAAAAACTGAACTTCTGGAAATGAAAGACTTACTTGGAGACGTAGAAAAAGCAGCAGAAAGTTTTAATAGTAGACTGGATGAGGGAGAAGAAAGGATCTAAGAACTTGAAGGCAAGGCTTTCGAATTAACCCAGTCAGACAATAATAAAGAAAAAATAATCAAAAGAACAGAGCAAAGCCTCTAAGAAATGTGGGATCTCCGGGTGCGGTGGTTCATGCCTATAATCCCAGCATTTTGGTAGGTCAAGGTGAGAGGACTGACTGAGCCCACGGGTTCAAGACCAGCCTAGGCAGCTTGGTAAGACCTCATCTCTACAATAAATCAAAAAAAATAGCAGGGCATGGTGGTGCATGCTTGTCATTCCAGTTACTTGGAAGGGCTGAAAGTAGAAGGATCCTCTGAGCCTAGCAGGTCAAGGCTGCGGTAGCCATGGGCGTGCCACTGCACTCCAGTCTGGATGACAGAGTGAGACTCCAACTCAAAAAAATAAAAATAAATAAATAAATACATAAATAAATGTGGAATTACATAAAACATCCAAATCTAAGAATCATAGGTATTCCTGAAGAAGAAGAGAAAACAACAGATTTGGAAAACCTATTTGAGGGAACGATTGAGGAAAACTTCCTTGACCTTGCCTTATTCAGATAAGGAAGCCCAATGAACTACTGGAAGAGTCATTGCAAAAATGTCCTACAGTCATCAAGTTATGCAAAATTAATGTAAAGGAAATAATTCGAATGGCAGTGAGACAAAAGCATCAAATAACTTATAAAGGTAAACCTATGGAACTAAGAACAGACTTCTCAGCAGAAACTCTACAAGTCAGGAGGGATTGGAGCTCTGTCGTCAATCTCCTCAAAAAAAATAACAGCCAGTCAAAGATTCTGTATTCAGCAAAACTAAGCTTCATAAATGAAGGAGAAATAAAGTCTTTATCAGGCAAGGAATGCTAAGGGAATTTATTACCACTAGACCACCGCTAGAAGAAATACACAAAGGAGCTCTAAATACTGAAACAAAAGTTCAAAACATACCCATAGAAAAACACTAGAAATTATAAAGCTCACAGGGCTTATAGAATACCGACACAAGAGAGGGAGGAAAAGGAAAAACAACCAGTAAAAAAATCAACATGATGAATGGAACAGTACTTTACATGACAGCATTCACCCTGAATGTAAATTATCTCAATGAACCACATAAAAGATATAGATTGGAAGAATGCATATAAAAATACACACAATCTAACTATCTGTTATCTTCAAGGGATGCACTCTACATACAAAAGCTCCTATTGACTCAAGGTAAAAGGGTGGAAAAAAATATTCCATGCAAGGAAACCAAAAACAAGCAGGACTAGTTATTCTCATATCAGGTAAAACAGACTTTAAGTTAACAACAATGAAAAACAGAGGTTATCACATAATGATAAAGGGATCAATCAGAAAAGAAAATATAACAAGTGTAATATAGATGCACCTAACACCAGAGCTCCAAGTTTTATAAAAACAAACTCTGGCTGGGCATGGTGGCTCATTTTGGGAGGCCGAGGTAAGAGGATTGCCTGAGCCCAGGTGTTTGAGACCAGTCTGGGCATCATGGCGAGACTTCATCCCTACAATAAATCAAAAAATAAGTTGGGCATGGTGGTGCACGCCTGTAGTTCCAGCTACTTGGAAGGCTGAGACAGAAGGATTGCCTGAGCCCAGCAGGTCAACACTGTGGTGGCCATGAGCATGCCACTGCACTCCAGCCTGGGCACAGAGTGAGACTCTAACTCAAACAAACAAACAAACAAAAAAATTTCACTAGACCCAAGAAAAGAGATAGATAGCAATACAGTAGTACTGGGAGACTTCAACACTCCACTGACAGAAATAGATCATCAAGGCAAAATGTCAACTAAGACATACTGGAGTTAAATTGGATTCTACAGCAAATGGACCTAACAGACATCAACAGAACAGCCTACCCTCAGACTACAGAATATACATTTTCCTCATTATCATATGCAACATTCTCCAATATAGACCACATGACAGGCAACACAACTAATCTCAGTACAGTCAAAGAAACTGAAATTATACCAAGCATCTTTTCAGACCACAGGGGAATAAAACTAGAGATTAACTCCAACAAGAACTCTTAAAACCAAAGAAATAAATGGAAATTAAACAATTTGCTCTGTGTGGTACATATACATGATGGAATATTATGCAACCATAAAGAAGGACAAAATTATGAACTATGCAGCAACTTGGTTGGACTTAAAGTCTATAATACTGAGTGATGTATCACAGAAACAAAACACTGAGTAAAAATTTGCTCCTGAATGATCTGTGGGTCAACAATGAAATCAAGATGAAAATTTAAAAATTCCTTGAAATGAGTGATAACAATTATACAAGTTATCAAAACTTCTGGGACATGGCCAAACCTGTGCTTGAAGGAAAATTTATAGTGCTAAAGGTCTACATCAAAAAAGACTGAAAGATCACATATTGTCAACCAAATATCCTCCAAAAGTTTCGTGAACTTGATAAATGAATACAATAAAGTCCTAAGATACAAAATCTATATACACAAATCAACATCACTACTATACATCAACAGCAGCCAAGCTGAGAGTCAAATCAAGAACTCAATTCCATTTATAATAGCAGCCAAAAAGCTAAAATACCTAGGAATAGATTTAACCGAGGTGAAGATCTCTATAAGGAGAACTACAAAACACTGATAAAAGAAATTAAGAGAACAAAACAAATGGAAAAACATACCATGCTTATGAATTAGAAAACAGCGTTGTTAAAATGACCATATTACCTAAAGTAATCTACAGATTCAACACAATCCTTATCAAACTACCATTGTCACGTTTCACAGAATTAGAAAAAAAAATCCTAAAATTTGCCAAAGCAATCATAAGCAAAAGAACAAAGCTGGAATCATCACATTACCTGACTTCAAATTATACTACCACACTATAGTAACCAAAAGAGTACGGCATTGGTACAAGAGCAGACACGTGGACAAAGTAAAGCAGAAAAGAGAATTCAGAAATAAACCCAAATAACTACAACTAACTGATCTTTGACAAAGCAGACAAAACGTACATTGGGGAAAGTACACCCTATTCAACAAATGA
The DNA here is from genome assembly GCA_963574415.1 of Tarsius wallacei. Classification (NCBI taxonomy): domain Eukaryota; kingdom Metazoa; phylum Chordata; class Mammalia; order Primates; family Tarsiidae; genus Tarsius; species Tarsius wallacei. The sequence continues at coordinate 26,547 of CAUYQG010017201.1, forward strand.
TGCTAGGAAAATTGAATAGCTACATGCAGAAAAATGAAACTTGTCCCCTATCATTCACCATATGGAAAAATTAACTCAAGATGGATTAAAGACATAAATGTCAGACCTGAAACCTAGAAAAATCTCTTCTGGAAGTTAGCCTAGGCAGAGAATTTATGGCTAAGACCCTCAAAAGCAAATGCAACAAAACCAAAAATAAACTAAAAAGCTTCTGCATAGCAAACTAATAATAACAATAAAACAGAGTAAATAGGAAATCTACAGAATGGGAGGAAATATGCACAAACTATACCTCTGACAAAGAGCTAATATCCAGGATCCAGGAAACAACTCAAACAAATCAGCAAGAAAAAGAGATCCCACTTAAAAGTGCACAATTGACATGAACAGCCATCTCTCAAAGGAAGATATACAAATGGCTAATAAGCTTATAAAGAATGCTCAACATTACTAATCATTGGGAAAAATGCAAATTAAAATCACAATGAGATATGGACCTTACATCAGTCAGCATGACCATTACTTAAAAAAAAGCAAGATAACAATAGCTGTTGGTGCTGATGCAGTGAAAAGTGAATGCTTATACATTGTTGGTTGGAGGGTTAATTAGTACAACGTCTATGGAAATTGATAGGGAGATTTCTCAATGAACTGAAAGTATTCCACCATTCATTCAGTCCAGCAATCCCACTACTTTGTGTCTATAAAGAAACCGAGTTTGTTATACAAGAAAGGCATTTGTATGCACATGTGAATAGCAACAAAATTCACTATTGCCAAGATGTGAAATCAGCCTAAATGCCCATCAACTGATCAGTAGATAATAAACACACACACACACACACACACACACACACCATGGAATACTATTTAGTCATGAAAAGGAATGAAATCATATCTTCTGGAAACTTAGATGGAATTGGAGACCGTCATTCTAATTGAATTAGCTTGGGAATGGAAAACCAAATGCCACATGTTATTACTTATGAACAGTAGCCAAACTAAGCAACTGCAAAGGCATATGAAATGGCATAATGGACATTGAAGATTTAGAAGAGGGAGGGAGGGAGGGCAGGTAAGGATGAAAATCACCTATTGGCTACAATGTGCCCAGGTGGAAGTGGAGAGCACACTAAAATGACAGATTTCTTTGCCACTATCCAATGCAGTCATGTGATCACAAATCATTTGCATCCCATAAAGTTATCGAAATAAAAAAATAGAAAAAATTATGTTCTAAAAAAATGAAACATAAAGACATCATATGTCTCCTCAGATGATATATTGAGGACACAACATCACTCTGTGATATTTCTGCAGAAAGAATGTATAACTTGAATTTAGTCATGAGGATAGAGTCGACAAATCAAAATTAAGAAATAATCTATAAAATGAATGTCCCATACAGAGTGGAATAATGGACATTGGAGACAAAAAAATGGCAACAGAGGAGTAAGGGTTGAAAAATTACCTATGGGTGACACAATATATGCATGTCAGAAATGTGCATGTGTACGCCTCACATGTATAAATCTTTTTAAAATTGCAATGGAAATAAATAAACACATATCCTGTGCTCTTCCAAAAATAGTCATCATCATAAAAGACACAAAAGGCTGAGAAATGGGTCCACATTTAAAAAGATGAAAGAGATGTAGTAACTAAATGCAAAAACAGAAAGAATGAAAAGAAAACATAGGACCCATGGATAATGAAAATTTATTGTATTTACAAAGGAAAGCAGAATGTCCTACAAATAACCTGGAAGAAGGGAACAAGCACAGTAATTTTAGTAGATTGGTGTTTTTCAAAGTGGGATGCATGGACCAACAGCATCAGCATTACCAGGAATAAGGCAAAGTTGTGTTAGAAGTCAAATGATTTGGCCCTACCCTAGACCAGCTACACCAAAGACTATGGGGAAGGGTTGAATATATCTGTTTTAACAAATCCTTTAGGTGAATGTGATACAAAGAACCACCACTGTGAAGGGTTCTAGACCAAGAGTAATCATAGGAAATAAGGGTGGTTATTGAGAGTATGATAAAATCTATTATTGTCCTGATGGCCAATTCAGTGAAGTTGCTCTTTATCTCACAGTAATAAGAGGGTGAGCAGTTTTTATTCTTGTGAAATTGATCATTAAGATTAAAAAAAAAATTAGATGTAGTCCAGATCTAGAGTAATGACCTAGTATAGCAGCTCCCAACCTCAGGACTGTTGACATTTTGAACCGGGTAATTTTGTGTTATCAAGGGTTGCTCTGTGCATTGGTGGATATTTACCAGCATTCCAGATCTTTATCTGCTAGGTTGGTATGACACCTCCTCCTCTTTATGACAACCAGAAATGTCTTCAGATTTGGCCAGCTGTCCACCAGAAGGCAAAATTTCCCCTGGTTGAGAACCACCAACATAGAGCAATGCTATTTTCATTTGTGTACTAAGTTACATACCTTAATTCAGCTAGTATTTATTGACTTTAGTTAGGTCTCAGACTGGGCTTGGAGTACAGACACAGAGATATATACAAGGCACAGATTATGTTGACTTTTCTCTGAGGTCTTAGTTTTTAGAAACCAATTAACCCATTCTTAAAAGGTAGAAAATAGAATAAGTATTCTTATTCTGATTTGTATAAATTAAGCCATCAATCTATAGATTTAGTTGGTAGCACTCTGGATTTGAGAAAAACACAATTTTGCAACCCAAAACTGCCCCAAACAGTTGAAATTTTGCTCCTCACTATGCTTTGGTTATCATGTGGTTCATTTTGTCATTTCAAGCTTTACTTATTGATGTCATTGTTGAAATGAAAGCAATAGATAAATAGAGTGGGAGGTGATCAGACAGACACTTGTATACTATTCCTTTGCATTTCAGTCTGATGCTTTGTTTAAATGACTAGGAGCAAATGCTAAGTATTCTGACGTAGTTCAGTTTGTACTTTCAGCTTCATGCAATGAGGCAAGGAGATCCTTTCATACACTCTACAAGAATTGCAAGATAAAAAAAAAAATAAAACGACTTAGGCCCAGATCTCAATTTACAGAATAGAAGACCAAGGACCCAAGATGTCACAGCTTGCTTGTTATTTCTCTATTGTGAAATCAAAGTTTTAAAAATATGTATGTATGTATAAATACATGTGTATGTATGTATGTGCATACTCATATGTTTTATACATGGGTTTTCAAAAAGTTCATGGAAAATGCACATTACAAAAAAACTGTGCAAGGATTTCAATTTTTTTGGACCAAAATAACTTGTATTAGTTTATTAAAATATGTCTGAACAGGATCTAGTTTGAGGTGCCATGAAGGATTAGACATCCATTTGAAAAGATCTCCTATCAGAGAAACATGATTTCTTCTAAAATAAAAACAAGAACAAATATCAAATTTATGGTAATACTTGGATGGAAAAAATAGCACGGTCATTTTTGTAATCAACAAATTACAAAAAAATAGCTGTTTTTAAGAAGGTGAAGCCTGCAGCAGCAGATGGTTCACATCGATTTGTGAGGAAAAATTTTATTTTGTTCCTGCCTAACTGAAGAAGACTGACAGTTAACATCAGAAACAATAACGCCATAGACATCTCACCTAGTTTAGCTTATACAATTCTGACTTAAAAAATTAAAGTTAAGCAAAATTTTTAATCTGATGGCTGTCAAAATCATTGCTTTCAGATCAGCTACATATAGGTGCAGAGTTTCCAATAAAAAATGTAGACAACTGGAATCAAAATCATGAAGACCTTCTTCAGAGAATTGTAACAGGAGATGAAATGTGGCTTTACTAGTACAATCCTGAAGGCAAGCACAATCAGAGTAATGGCTACTAGGAGGTGGTAGCAGTCAAGTGAAAGCAAAAGCAGAGCCATCAGGAGCAAAGGTCCTGATGACAGTTTTTTGGGATCCTCAAGGGATTTTGCAAGTTAACTTTTGGAGGGCCAAAGAATGATGACATCTGTGTATTGTGAGTGCTTTGAGAAAGTTAGCCAAAACTTTGGCAGAAAAACACTCAGAACCTTAAGTTCTTTAGAAATGGACTAAGTGTCTTGAACTTGATGGGACTTACCTTGAGAAACAAAGTTTATTTTTACTTTTATATCTTAATTTTAATTTTCCATGAATTGTTGAAGTATTTATATGAACATGCACATATATCAAGGAACATTTTTAGCAAGAGCTCCATATATATGAAACATAAGTATGAGAAACAGCAGCTGAGAGGGGGTTTGATTCTGGCTGCTAATCAGAATCCCCTGTAGATAGGATGAACGTATAATTTATTGTCCAAACACAGACATTTGTAAGAATGAGTTACAGTGGAACAGCAAGTGAAGACCCAGACTAAATGGAGCAAACCAGAACTTGTGATCATTCTAGCTATAGATAATTAAAAATTCAAACTCCCAGTTTCAGGAAATACTGATTCAGTGAGTGTGACCTGTATCCTGGTAATCTTTATGTTTAAAAATATTTAGGAGTGGTTACAATCGTGCTATGCTGAGGCAGAGACAGGCTGCATTAGTAGAGAATGATGTTGGAGACACAAAACCCCCTAAGAGGTCAAGATGCAGTTTCAAGGAAACATGGGAGGGCGGTCAGTGGCTAATGGACTCCAGTTTCTCCTTTCACATCTTCTCAGAGCATCTCATCCATCTCCCTGACATGCTCAGTCCTGCTGATGGCATCATCCTACAGTCAGCCTTTTAAAATGTCCAGCAGAAGCTTTTACACCTCATATCTGGCTACAAGAAAATGTATTCAGGTGTTGAACCTTTTCCATTTGTGACACATGACTTACTTGGCAGGACTTTTGGCACCATAATGATATTTTCTGCAGCAATTTTCTCATTTGGAATCTATTCTTGCCATTTCAGGAATATTATTTTAAATGGTCAGCAAAAGTGAAATTAATGAATCCTGGCCGTTCAGTAACACCGTTGGCTTATAGTTAGACATCAAGTTAAAGAGAATTGGAGAAGTTAAATTAAAAGTGAGTTTTTAAAAGAATCAAACCATCGCAAGCAATTGTGTATGACAAGCAAATTCAGCCTCCACACATTAGCCCTTGTTCATCTCAATAATTCTTGTAATTGGTATGGACTATTCATTGGTCCTTGATAAAGAGGCACATTATTTAATTATTAAGTGGAATAAGATTATTAATATCACCTTAGATAATCTTACATCATTCTACTTATTCTTGAAGATGATCCAGAGAAATCCTGCACAATATTTCAATGTGTCTTTAACCTCTCAGCTACTTGCTCAGCTATTTTTTAGGTTGCTACCATATTTTATTCATTTTATTAATTCACTCAGGTAACATATATTGATTGCCCCGGATATGCTAGGTGATAAGGATGATAAGTTTACAAGTTTACCAAGTTTACTGCTCTCCTGAATTTTACTTTCCAGGTATGGAGAGACAGATAATTAACATATCTAAATGAGATAATGTCAGGTAGTAATAAGTACTGTGAAGACAAGACATTGCGATAAAAGTGTTTTTACGATGATCCTAGATAATAGTTAATACTGCTGATTAATGTTTATTGAATACTTACACCATATGAGTCCATAGCTAAGAGTGTTATTCCCATGGTATCATTTCATATTTACATTGACTCTCTGATATATACATATATATGTCATATATATAATTAAGATTTCCATTTTCCTAGAGGGGTGGTTGAGAGTCAGATAAATAGAGTAACTTGTCTGAGATCATTTAGGCAACAAGAGGAAAGGCCAAGATTTAGAGCCAAGCTAGCTGATGGTCCAAGCTTTTTGTAGCAAGTCCACGTATGGAAGACAGAACAATGAAAACAAAATAATCGAGAGAGAAGTACAAGCCAAGTGATAGCATAGAAGTAAAGGCGGGTGAAAATATGAGAGGGAAGGATCAGAAAAGCTTTCCTGGAGACTGGCATTGGAGCCGAAGATGTGGGTGGGTAGTTAATCCAGAGGCGGTAGGAATGAAGAGACACTGGCAGGCAGAGAGAACAGCATGTGTATGCCACAAGAACTTGTCCATCAGATCCAATCCAGTGCGTCCAGAGTGTAGGTGCGAGAAGTTGCAGGTGATGGAGAATACAGAGATAGGCAGAGAGGTCAGTTGTGGAGGGCTTTGTCAACCACACTAGATGTTTGATTTTATTCTGTAGCTAACAGGAAACCACTGAAGTGTTTCAAGCAGGCAAATGACCTTATACAATTTGCCCTTTTAGAAAGATCACCCTGTTGCCAGTGTCAAAAATGGATTGGAGAGAGTCAAACAGCC
>CAUYQG010017203.1:0-14204 GCA_963574415.1 Tarsius wallacei
ATATACACAATGGAATACTACACAGCCATAAAAAAGAAGAAAATCATGAATTTTGCAGCAACCTGGATGGAACTAGAGTCTATAATACTGAGTGACCTCTCACAGAAACAAAGAACTGAGTATCACATGTTCTCACTCATATAGTAGACCTTGATCATCCAACGGATTACCATAAGAAAATGACTGACAATGGTGGGAAACTATGGCAGGGGGAGGGGTAGGGTGATGGGATTAATGGTAGTAAATATCTGTCTGGGCATGGGGAAACACCTCTTATCATCAAGGGTGCCTGAATGAAGCATATTTGTATACCTAACCCTTAACTGTACCCCACAATATCATAATAAAAAATATTGAATATAAAAAAAAAGAATGACACACATATGCAGAGCATATTATGGCATTTGGTATGAAGGTAAATTTTTAAAACTATTATTTTTTGAAATATGAATTTAATGACAAAGTCAGACATTCAATTTATTAATATAGCAGTAGTTACTGCTAAAACTAATATATTAGAACAAGTATTCAAGGAATGTATTAACTAAAGATACTAAGAAATAATAGGTTAAAGGATTAAGCATGATTAAATACATTTATAAGGTAAATCATAATGATCACTTTAAACAATTACTAAATACAGTTACGGAACAAATGCTGGCCACGGGATAGTTTTAATACACATTATTATTTCCCAAAATTCTCTCTGTTACAAAAAGAAAACTAGTTTCTAAACTTTTAAGTAATTAACTTGTTTTATACAATCTTGGTTGTAATTGTAGTAATTAATTAGCAAATTCAGGGAAGAAAATAATCTAAAGGCAATTATTTGTCATTGTGAATATAAAACAGTTGACCAACAGTATCTTTTAGCTTTTTTTAAGTCCAGTTGTTCTGCTGTGAAGTAGACAGATATAAGCTTTGCATTCTATAAGGAAGAGACATTAAGCTGAAGGGTTAAATCTTGCAAAAGTAGGTCTTGGTTTTAAAGTTTCTAATTCAAATATGTATCTTGGCAGAAAATATTTTAAAGTATTATTTTTGGTTCTAACATAAGATTTTCTAACAGTATTTGACACAAAGTCATAAATTTTCTTAACCAGAGTCCATAGAGCTCACTACATAAAATCCTGATATTTTAGAGATGAGGGCATTACGGTCCAAAGATTAAATAATTATTAAACTGCCATTCCAAAGTCACAGTTGTGATTGCTAAGACTATAGAATTCTTGATTCTTGTACTTTTATTCTAATACTCATTACTCTAGTAATTGCTTCTCTCACAGTACTAACTCCATAATAATATTTCTGGTCCATTAATACAAGTGTTAGTAAGATGAAAATTATGAATAATACTAGGTAACAGTTCAAATTGTCTTTCAGAAGAAAAAAAGTCAATTTCAAGAGAAATACAAATACATTTTCATGAGGACTAGAGTCTCTCAAAGGGTCAAAGACACATAGTTGAGTTAATGGAATTTTGGTCTTACCAGTGGTCATAAAAAAACAAATAAACGTGTAAAATGTTGATGCTGATGCCTACTTCTCATTTAAGTTTGTGAATTTTAAAGCAAATCTGCAAGTTACCTTCATTCTTTAAAATATCAGCTTGAAATATTATAATCAAAGTTAGAACTGTAATTAAAACTGGAAAGAATACCTCTCTGAAAATATTATTTTCTTCTAGCTACTTATAATAAAAATTACATTATAAAATGAAATAAGCAGTTTTATACTTTAGGTATCTACTAAAATTGTTCCTTAAATTTAAAAAAAAGCCAGAAACTTTCTCCTTATTCAAAGCAACTTAAATTCTGAAACTTTACTTTTTTATCTGTGCATTTCTGCTCATCAATCTGGAAATAGTGATAGTTCATAAGAAAAAAAAGCACCAATTATTTTTCAGATTAAGACCTCTCACAATAACACACCTTCTCCCTGCCATTTCATAACTTACTATACAGTTACACATGACAACAGAAATAAACCTAATTTAAATGATATCAGAAAGATAGCAAACATAAGGATTATTATGCTTACAATATATGTGGATATACACTAAATACCATTCAAAGACTAGAAGAAATGCAAAAGTCTAATGTTATATCATTTCAATGTCAAATATGAGAAAAAATAAACAAGTCAGATACAACATGAATACTGAAAAAAGAAAGCATAAAAGTAAAAAGAGGAATATTCACACATATAATGATTCACACAAATCAGAACAGATTCACCTAGGAAAAAATTTCAGCTACCTAATACCCATGTCTTTTCGATTTCTTCAATTCTTCCTAAAATTGGATTAGTATGTAGTATACTATACTATATAGAACTGCTTTCCATTAGCCCACCACCATACTAATTTTCGAATGGAAGTTTGCTCATGTTGTACCCTGCCTTTGCTGAAAAGATCTCAAGCTTTACAATTCAGATTATGTAGGAGGTGTATCCTTCCTTTGTACTTCCAAAATAACACATGCACAGATTTTGTGTACTTCTTCGTTAGACTTTGACTCCTTACAAGAAAAAAAATTTTTTAAGTTTTATCTATCTTTAGCTACAGAATGCTTAGTTAGGAAAGTACACTTAGCAAATAAGAGTCTTTAAAAAAAAATCACTCATTTAATAAAACTTCATCAATCATGGCCAGAACAACAGCACACAAATCAGATGAAATTTGATCAATGGCACAAGCTAGTTGGTGACACAGAGGTTCTTCATCCCTGTTCTTAAAAGTTTCAGGTAACCATACAAGTAAGAAAGAAACCTCTCATTTGTATCTGTAAATACTCCACAAACATAGAAATAAGAGATGCCATGCCTATAATTATTTGTTATTTAATTTATTTAATTAATTTAATTATTTAACAAAGTAAATTATTAATACACATTAGACTGATTTACTTCTCCCACTAAGTATTCTCCATGACTTTCTTCTTCAAAACTATAATTCTCCAGGACTTTCCTTTAGCGCCTTGATTTTGCTTACTCCACTCCAGCTTGGCCTCCAGAGAAAAGCAGTGGCAATACTAAAGGCCCAGATTAAAACAGAGTACAACTTTTAGATAAAACAGGATTACTCACACTGATAGTTTGCTCTATTACTAAACAGGTAACAAAATTATGAAACAGAAAAGACTTATTTAAAAATAAGTGACACTCAGTAACCCAAGATGTCTCCAAAAAAGCAAGAATTCAGTACTAAACCTATCTAGCCTAACCCCCAAAACTGTATTCTACCCATTAAACTCATTCAGTATCTTACTGATTGCAGGTCCCTAAAAATAACTGAGTAAGTATAGAATTTCTTATCTTGCTGATTGGTTGATTAGTTCACAGTGAGACAAATGAAGTTATTATATGACATGAAGATAAGATAATTTTTTAAAAAGTAAAAACAATAATAAAGAGGGCTCAATTTCAGCATTAAACCCAGCTTGTAGCTTTGCTTCTATCAAAGGCATTTTGTTTAAAATAGAGATCACTTTAAATAGAACCAAAAAAAAAAAACCAAAGCATCAACATACTTTAACAATTGATTTTAAGGCCCTATAAACCAAGAACTTTTGAGATTTTAGTAAGGGTATTAGATGGTCACCAAAAGTAAACTCCCTGAATTCTAGTTCTCGTTTAGGTGCCTGTTATCCCTAACGCATATATTTTTTTTCATTAACACCAATAATGGTAATTTAAGTAAATAAAGTATACTTTTTATTTTATTTTTCAAATTTGAAAAATAGATGGTAATACCAAAACTATGTGGTTATTAAAAGTACATTCTTAAAGAGATCTAAAATTAAAAGGTAAATGTTTATATCACATACAATAGTCAAACATCATCAAGTATGATAATGGATAATAATCCAAAATAGCATCAAACTGAAAGGGATAAAATAAGAATACTGAGGCAAATTCTTTAAAAAAAAATTACTATCACCAAAGAATATGTGTGTGTGTGTGTGTGTGTGTAATTTTTTTTTTTTAAGTCAAGGTCTCACTCTGTCATCCAGGCTGGAAAGCAATGGCATGATCAAACTCACCACAGCCTTGCCTCCTGGGCTTGGGTGATCCTCCCACCTTAGCCTCTAGAATAGCTGGGACAACAGACATGTCCCACTGTGCCTGGCTAATCTTTTTTAAAAAATTTTTTATAGACACAAGGTCTCACTATGTCGCTTAAGCTGGCCTCGAGCAATCCTCCCACCTCGGCCTCTCAAAGTGCTGGAATTACAGGCATGAGACACTGCGCCTAGCCAGAAAATATCTTAAAGACATTAGTTAAATATATTATCTAGAAAATTAGATTTCTCAAATTATTTAAGAAAATAAAACCAAAAAAATGACTTAATACATAATGAACCTTTCAGAGGCTCTAGAAAACAATAACAACCTCTTAAGACCTCAGAAAATTCAATACTTGAAGCAAGTAAATATTTAGCAGGATAGCAGTAACATACCACCCCGATCCTCTAAGAACACATCACTATCACCAGCTGATCTCAACCCCAAATTATTCAATGAAATTCTCACCCTTTACCTAAAGGAAGTTGGAACTAAAAAGTTATCAACCCTTTTAAGTTCAGAGGCCCCAAAAACAACAGGACAAAAAAAATGAGCCAGAATATTGCTACAGCAACACTCAATCTATTCTTAACCTGTCATATGGCAAAGTGAAACCTCCTGGCTGTCCATATTTTTGGCTCCTCTTTTAATGACCTATGAAGGTCTGGTATTTGTTTTCTGATCAAAGTGTACTAGACCCCTGATCTCTGGCTCTTCTGCTTCCCTGAGTCTGAGTCTCTGTCTCTGTCTCTCTCTCCTCCTCCTCTTCCTCCTTCCCAGTTATCTAAATATTTTCCTGCCTCTATCTCAACAACCGTTTCACTTATAATTCCTGTGAAGCACCATAAAAATGTTTGTTGCTGTCTAAAGACAAGGCTATTGCATCCACATAGATCCTAAGATTTCATCTATTTTTTTGTTTATACTTAAATCTGGCTTCCATTGTATTAGTTCTTCTCTGAATACAGACTGAGAAAATATATAAAACATAACTTGTTCAACTTTTTATTAAAACCAGCTTTGATACACAGTTGATAAAATCTGAAATAGATAACTAAAATAAAACAAACTGCATGTTCCCACTAAGGATTAATTTTATCATTAATTAATCATAATTAAATTGAGACTACTGTACATGATCAGGGATTCTCTTAGGTAGCTATAGGTCAGTACTAGTTAACTGTGGCCCTAGGACTTGAAGTAAGATGCATTCTAATAAAAGAGTTAAAAGCTGATGAAAAATCTCTGGTGCCATATAGAAATTTGATGTTTCTCAGATATCAGATGGGCAAACAATATCTATGTAAAAATCTGCCACAAAATACACACTGTTGGTGGGTATGTAAATTAGTACAACCTCTACTGAAAGCAATTTGGAGATTTCTCAAAAATAGAACTACCATTCAGTCCAGCAATGAGAAGAAATATCAAAAAGATACCTGCACTCCTGTTTATTGCAATAGTATTCACCATAGCAAAGATATGGAATCAGCCTAAGTATCCATCAACAGAAAATTGGATAAAGAAAATTTGTTATATACACACACTATGGACTTACTACTCAGTCATAAAAAAATAATGAGATCATTCATGTCTTTTGCAGTAACAGAGATGGAACTGGAGGCCATTATCTTAAGTGGAATAACTCAGAAATAAAGTCAAATACCACATGGCCTCACTTAGTGGGATTTAAATAATGTACACATGAACATAGAGAGGAGAATAACAAACATCAGGGACTTGCAAAGGTGAAACAGTAAGGGGGTGGGGGATGGATGAGAAGTTACCTAATGGGTACATGTACATGACTCAAGTGACAGTTACACTAAAAGCCCACACTCCACCACTACAAAATATATCCACAAACAAAACTGCACTTGCACCCCCTAAATCCAAAAAAATAAAAATAAGAAAAAAAAGATATCTGCTATTAAAAGGCTAAGAGGACTATGTTGTAAGAATCTTAGAAGTTTAAGTTAAATATGTAAGGGATAGAAATAAAATGTTTCAGCATGACCATGGTAGAACAGATTCCAGTATTGTGGGAAAACCTGATCTGTAACTAATCACCTATATTCCATTCCAATAGAGTATTTTGACCCATTTTTCTCTAAGAACCCTAACTTGAATCATCTGCCATCCACCTAACTTTATCTTTAACTTAGATGGTCTTTATTTTTTTGAACATGGAAGGAGTTTATTTTGTGCATCAACAGATATCACTACCTAAAAATTTATTGACATAGATGATGTTAAATTCCCAAATATTTCCAAACTAATAATTAAGGACACTACTTAAAAGTTTCTTTAAAGGGAACTCTACCATCAGTTCTAAAATTCTGGAGATATCTCCAAATCAAAGTCTCCTAAAAATATTCATAAAACCATGGGAGTGGCTATGGTAGATAAATAAGTCTACATAATAAATAAAAATTACTCTCCCTTCTGACTACATTTTCTTAAACAAATTTTAGAATATTAATTTAAAATATATATAAACTTCAGTTATCAGTTTTTCAATCATATAAAAAAATCCATTTAAAGCTAACAGTTTGACAATTATAATCAAGAAACAATCATAATCCTTAGTAAATCTTTCCCTTTTATTGTTGACTGTCAAAAAGCCACTCACTCTAATAAATATTAGATGGGCACAAAATAATCACCAACTAAAATCTATAGCTGCATTAAAAAATTAGACAAACTGGTAGAGGAAGAGAAAAAGGTCAACATAACAGTAAAAAACAGAAAGCAGGAAAACGCCAGAGTGTTTTTATGTCTCTTTCTTTCAATGTCAAGTATTACAGTTAATATAACTTCACATAGCTTTCAAAGTCTTTCTTATTTGTCCCTCAAAAGTTTTAGAGAAAACTTACTTTTCTAAAAGCATGGAATCAAAGAAGAGAATGGTCATAAACACCTGTTAATGATGCTTTTTGTCTTTCATGAATAATAATGACAAATTTCCAGATTGGTGAGCATAAAGCTGTATCTACACATGACTCATCTGAAATGCCTCTCATTTACCAACTCCTCACTCCTGCCCTCAATAAAAATCATTGTGTAGACGTCACCAAGGATTCAGGGACATTCTTATAAATTGCTTTAATTAATAAATCCTGTAACTTACATAAAAATTTTTATTTCTAATGAGAATCATTATAAAGACAATAAATTAATGAAATGGGGTTATGAACCATTTGGTGAATCAAAACCAAATTTTCATCAAGGTAACTAATGCTTAAAAGTTAAATGTAGAAAGATTACATAAGAGGCAAGTTTCAGCAAAGTTTATCATCAATTTATAAAATTGAAATAAAATGTACAAGGAGGGATCCAAAAAAACCCCAGAACTTATTTATAAAAAAATTGCAAATAAATGTATAAAAAATTTATTCTTACGTTTAAACTTCAGTAACCTTCAAAGTACTTTCCATCTGATGCTATACACCTATCAAGACGCTTTTCCCACTGCTCAAAACAGTTTTTTGAACTAGTCAATTTTGATGCCTTTTAGTGCTTAGTTTCCTTTTAAGGGCATTTTTCATTGGGGAAACAAAAAAAAGTTGCTCAGGGCAAGATCAGACAACTACGAAGGGTGGGGCATGGGGTCATGCTATCTTTTGGTCAAAAATTGCTGAATGCTCAATGCAATGTGGGCAGGTTTTTCGTGTAAATCATCCATCATGAAATGGGCAAATGTGTTGAAAGAATCTCCAAAAAAATTCACTGAAGCTGAATGCAGACTCTCACAACAACGCTAGCTGGTACACTGATGCCAATGGGTTCCTAGAACATTTACCTAGTGGGGGAGGCCTGTACTACAAGGGGCCCACCTCCAAAAATTAATTCCTTTTTGGGGGGCGGGGCCTCCACGTATGTTAAATACCTACCACTTATATTGAGTTAAAAATAAACAAATTTACAAATACAATAAGATTTCCTACATTCATATTCTACAATATAATTTAAAGGTTCTTTTTTAAACTTACCCAAATGAAGTAATGTAAACTGGGCTGCCAGTTCCTTTGCATCTTCTAAGGTAGTACAGAGTTTATCTGGCATGAAGTAACTTTGGGATCCATTGGCAATAGCAGGAATAACTATTTTATATACCAAGAGTACTTTCCCATCTTGACTTGTGGTTGAATATAAATAATATTCTGGTGGTGCCCAATTATTTTTGTTGCAGTAATAATCCAAATGCATTACTGCAGAATTAAAATGATTGGATTTTAAAGAATACATACTAATTGGAGTAAGCTTTGTTCCTGGAAAAAAAGGGTAAGTGCATCTTTCAATTTCAGGGGGGCTTGGGCTATGCTGACCATTGAGACGAGCAGGAAGAGCTGGTGGCTTGCCTAGAGTTTTCGAATGGCTTTCTTCTTTGTTGGCAAACACAATCAGACTTTCAGAATTGGGACTAATCTGACCATTAACATGTTGTCTCCAAGTGTTTTCTTTATTTACTGGTTTTGCCAATGTTACCTCAATACTTGCTCCATCAATGCATTTTCCATTCATAACAGACATAGCAGCCACTGCATCTTCTCGGTTGAAAAAGTGAACAAAAGCATAATCTCTAAGTTTCTTTACTCGTTCAACTGTACCAGGCTTAAATTTGTTGAATTCTGCCTTAATTGTTTCCTCTGTAGTTGAGATCATTAAATTTCTTACATAGAGAACTTTAACTCTCTGCATGGTTTCCTCATCAACCTCTTTCTCTGGGTCAGCCCAATCTACCTGGATGGTATGGCCCCACAGCTGGAATGTTCCTGTAAAAAAAAAAAAAAATTAATTTGAAGACAATTAAAACAAAGAATAAAAGTTTAAAATTATGGTAAAATGGTGTCTTTGCATATCTCCAAATACACATTAATATATTTGGTTAAGTATTTGTTTCCTATTTACACAAAAGTTTTTACTAAAGCAAATCTAACCAAAACTTAGGGTGAAATTTAAGAGTCAACAGAACAAATAACACTTCAAAAATAGAGCTTTATTAGAAGAATTAAGTACTGCCCTTTGGATTTTTATTAAACAATTAGCAGTTTGATTAAATCATTATAAATGTGGCTCATTTTACAGGAACAATTTCTTGTCTTTCAGAATCATTTATTTTACTTCCTTTCTCAGACAATTATCTACTCCTCTTTAAGAAGCACTACACACTTTGATAATATTGATCTATGATGTACTGTCATTTTTCCATATTTATAATAAGGTTAATATGGAAAAATAACCTTTAATAGAAACAATTTACCTGGAATTAGTTTCCGCCTCGCCATAGCAGCAGCTCTGTGAGATTCATATTCAACAAATGCAAAACCACGATTTTTGGTCTTATCTGTTGCACTTGGATAGACAATGACATCAACAACTCCTTCTGTAACTTTCTTCATTTCATCCAAAATTTCTTCTTTTTTCTTTTCCTTGGGAATAGCTCCAATAAATAATCTGCAATTATCCAAGCTTACACACACACCAATAAACTTCCCTGGTCGAATCTCATAATTATTAAGAATTCTGATGGCTAGCTGGGCTTCTTCTTTTGTAGTGTACATCACAAAAGCATAGCCTCGATTTTCACCACTAAATTCCATCATAAGTCGGAATTCATATATCTTCCCAGCTCTTTCAAATACAGGAACTAACTCATCTTCATACATATCACGAGGTATTTTTCCTACAAAAACTTCACAGCCTCTGGGTGGAGGTGGCCCTTCCCAACCTAAAAGAATAGACAGATACATAAAAATTCTAATAAAATATTTACATTCACTATTCAATCACTTACTCATTCAACACATTTGCTGTGAGAGTCTCATGTGCATCATTCACTATTCTAGATAGTGGGGATACAACAATCAACAAAATAAGCCCCCTCTCTCATAAGGCTTATATTCAGTAAGTAAGGGAGACAAGAAGTGAACAATAAGTGCTATAAAGAAAAAATCAAGTCACATTAAGGAGCAATGTATTTGACAGCGTGGTCAGGTGAATCTCTGGGTACATAAGGTTTAAGCAGAGACCTGAATGAAATTAGGGAGTGAGACATGAGGATTATGTGGGAGAAGAGCATGCAGAAAGAAGAAAAAGCAAGTCTTTTATATGTTAGACCAATATAGAGTATGGAGGCCTTTTGTGGCAACAGTGGACTTGAAGGAGGAGGAACGTGGTAGTGATGAAGTCATTGAGGCAACTAGAGGTCATTAATTTTAAGTGTGATCAAGTTAACTGGAGAGTTTGGAGCAAAGGAACTGCACTGGCTACTGGCAGAAGGGCAAACCTTGTATCTGTATACCTGCTTGCATCTGGTTTTCCAGTATCAATACCATTCCTCTACTCATTGCTCTTTCAAATTCCTCCCCAAAGGATCTCCTAATTAATACCCAGAGTGTCCTTTTCCCGACTGTCCTAAACCTTACTTCTTTCTCACCTGCTTCTCAGACCAAGAGGAGAGTTGAAAAAAATGCAAGGGAAAGGCATAAATAACATTTATAATCCATTTATAATCTACATCTTTTCCCCAAAACAGTACAAATGATTGTTGAGGTCTTAAAAGCAGTTATAAGGAAAGAACAATTTTGGGGGATACTTGTAGGTATATACATCTAATCAATATGCTACATAAAATATTTAATTTAAAAGAATATAAATAAATCCACACCTGGAGGAGGACCACCAAATTTCCTTTGCCCATTTTCTTGAACCATGTTGTAACCAGTCTTCTCCATCAAAGCAAGTAATGCTGCCTCATTTTGAGTACCAGTTCGAACTTTACTGCAGCCATTTGTTCCATCTATGTTTTCTTCATTCATGGTTGCAGTTCCTAAAATAAAGTTTAATGACAATGTTTAAGTTTATGACATAGAATACTAGGAATCTATGAAGCATTTCTTTAGATTGCAAGAAACCAAGAGCATGCCATGTTTGGTGATTAACCTCCACTCTCCTCTTCTGGTTCTGCCCCAAAGCTCTTCCCTACAGTGGAAACTGAAAACTTCTTTCATTGTCAATAACCAATCAGGAGTACCTTTAGAGGACCTAAGCTATAAGAAAGGAAAGCAAAGGTGAAAAGGAGAAAGAAACAAAGAATGAGGAAACAAAAGTAAGTGAAAGAGAAGAAAAGCAAAAGGAGCAACAACAAAAGATACTGCCATCAATGAACATATGATCACTGCCAATGTACACAGCCCAAGGTTTAAATCACTTTATCACACAGACCAACTAGATTTTTCTGTAACACTTGTCAGATAACACACAGCCTAATGCTATTACTGCTCAGAAATCAAAAAGAGCTTCACCAGTTATCAGATGATTGGAATATGTAAAGAGCTTCAAATCAGCCTCTGTTGCTATCTACTAGAAGTTACTAGAGAGAAGAGGAAGCATATCCACTTGTCATCTTAGTAGAAATAGGAGCTAATTTGATTTCCAAAAAGCAGAAATTTAAGAAAATTATGTTTGTGGCTGGGCAGGAGCTAGAGTAGAGGAATTGGGATCTCTGTTAACCATCATATATAAAAACTTGCTGTAACTTTTAAAAATGAACCTAATACCTGAAGATCAATGTGGTTTATTCTGTTTCTTGGTTAATTTTATATCTAAATTTAGTATTACCATAAACACAAAAATTAAAATTCACAGTATGAAGAATAAACTGGGAAAAGCTGTTTTGGCTTTCAACAGAATGTTCCTAATTATAAATGAAAATCAAGTGACTGTAGTATAGCATTTTAAAAAGTTCAAAATTTTGAGCCACTGCAATTCAATTTCAGACTTCCTAGTTGTGCAAGCTTGGGCAATTTATTCAATTTCTTTACACTTCGTCTCTTCATTTGAAAATAAGAGTACCAATACAAGTTATCACAAGGGTGCTATTAAGCTATTAAATCAAGCTGTATATATAAAATGCTTCTTGAAATTCCATACGGATCAAATAAAGGTTAGTTTTGATAAATACTAGAAAACAGTGCATCTTAATTTTTATGTACCTGCACTGCTGACACAGGGAGCAAGTTTTTTTCAGAAAACCTTTCATTTTCTCAAAGGTAAAGGGGTAGATGCAATATGGACAACACATACTTAGAGAAGACTATGAACATTTCTACAGTGGATTCTGTTGTGAGGGTGGGAGTGGAGAAGATGTCACCACAGAATCACAGCTGTAGAGCAAGTGAAACTGTCACTGCAGTTAGCCTTACTGGTACGCAGTATAGCAGAGGCTCTGGAGCCAGACTGCCTGGACTCAAATCTCTTCTTTTAACTTATACTAGCTATATAATTCTGAGTAAGTAACTTAGCTCCTCTATACTTCAATGTGCTCATCTGCAATATATATATAATAATGCAGATAATGCCTATCTTACAGGGTTTTATGAATAATAAATTAATTAACTGGTGCAAAAAAACCCCTCCAGGACTCATTTTTTGAACCTTAAGATAATAAAAAATTATTCATAAATATTAATTTTTATGTATACATTGCAACCTTTCAAATCATTAAGCATCTTTCAAATAACTATGGTTTAGAATCTAGTTAGTCAATTTATCTTAGAGTAATTGGCTATAAAATAAAACTGTGACACTGGATAGAAACAGGCCGAAAATAATGATCATTAAGAGGTTCCATCTACTTAGTAGGTCTATTATAAGTGCCAGGGATTTCTATACATTATCTTTAATCTCTAAACTATTGGAAGGGAGTATCAACCCTGCTAAAAGAAAATTATTTTCATTTAACAGATAAGGAAACTGAGGCTTAGAGAGAGAAAGTATACTACCTAAGATCACAGAGCCAGAAAAGTGAATTCAAATCCACATCTACTTGATCTCAAACATTCCTTCCTGTCAAGAAAATTATTTCAGCATATCTTCTGCCACAACTTTATCTGAAAGCTCCCTAAAGAACAAGGAAGTCCCTGTTTACTTTTATGCAAATTGAATATTCAGAAATTATAAATTGAAATTGCTAAATTAGGTGGCCTTCCTAGTTTCAAAATATCTAAATTTTTGTGAGTGATGAACTTAACTACAAATATGTTCACATCACATACGACACACATGCAGTTCTTTTACAGTCTTTAAAGCTATGTCCAAACTGTTATTATATTGCATCCGATGGAGTAATTCTGGGGGGGAGGGGATAGGCAAGAAAATAGTTCATGCACCCAGTTTCTACCACACTTCCCTAAACTTAATTACCTCTGTATTTCCTTTCCTAAGTTAGGGTTTTCTTTCCTAAGCTATGACTCATTTATCAAGCTACTTAATGAACCAAAGTGTTGAAAATGAGTTGTTCCTAAGGCATCTCGAATTCACTATATCAAAAACTGAATGTCACTTTATCTTCTAAACCCGTTCCTTCCTGTTTCACCTTAACTCAGTCAATTCATCCATTCAACCAGTGAATGGCACCACAACAAACATACTCCTTCTCCTGTAGACTTTCACAACCAGAAATCAGGGAGTGATCCCAGAGTCCTTCTTTTAACTCACAGATAATCTGTCAGCAAAACCTGCAGATTTTATCGAATTATTTATTGAAATTGGTCTTTTGCTGTCCATCCCTATGGCCTGTCCTCAGACAATTACTTCTTACTTGAATTAGTGCGAGGTTCCAAAATGTTGTTCCAACATTTAGTCTTGTTCCCCTGAAACAAAATCTGTCAAGGTGATATAAAGTATGCATGATTACCTTAAACTTCTATTTCAAATGAAAATTAAGAAAGAAAAATAAGTAAATGTGTTTTCTAATCTTAGAATCAGGAAGGCCCTTCTTAAAAAATAAATTAAAAATCCTCAAAGAAAATATTAATAGATTACTTTTCACTACATAAAAATAATTTGAAAGGCAAAAAAATACCACAAAACTAAGTCAAAAAGTTGCAAACAAGAAAAAATGATCTACAACACAATAATAAAGGGCTAAGCCGGGCTCAGTGGCTCAGCCTGTAATCCCATGCTTTGGGAGGCTGAGGGGAGTGGACTGCCTAAGCCCGTGGGTTCGAGACCCGCCTGGGCAACTTGGCGAGACCTCATCTCTACAATAAATCAAAAAATTAGCCAGGCGTGGTAGCGTGCGCCTGTAGTTCCAGCTACTTGGAAGGCTGAGGCGGAGGGATCGCTGGAGCCCA
>CAUYQG010017205.1:0-14371 GCA_963574415.1 Tarsius wallacei
TCCGAGTATTATTCTCATATGTTTACAGTTAGGTGGACAGTCATGTGAAACCTTTTACGTACTCTTCTTATTCCTAAACAATTAGATACAATTGTTTTCCTTAAAGTTATGAAGCAAAAAACTTATGCAATTATTCCTTTAAAGCTAAACACACTCAAAACCAAAAAACACCATTACCCTATGCTTAAATACCCATGATCTTTCAGAAATAAACATAATCTATGTATTAAAACTAATATCTAATCTTTTCCTAGAAATCACGTAACAGTAAAAGTCAGCCTGTTATATATTGAACTATGGCCGGGTACACTCTAGCAAATGTTTTTTGCCACAAGAAACTAAACTTCTACTTGTGTAGCTATAGAAAAACCAATTTCCAGAGCAATGACATTTCTTGGGGTTTTGTCAGTATAAACTGCACAACATTCTACAATTAGTGGGCCTCCGTCTGCAGCCCCAGTTTCTTAACATAATGTTAAAGGTTTTCCTTAAGGGGGTATAAGATTTATCTAGTAATTTGATGAAAATTTTTGGCCTCATTACTTTAAGACGGGCAGTTATCTTTTCTCTCTGTGTTATAACTGTAGGGTAAGTTGATAAAATTTTCCACAATCCTCCGGAGTCTATTTTTTGTGATTGGTTAACAAGCTGTAGTTTTTCAACCCCTAGGATTTCCACCGGCAGCATGACTAAGCAAAGCAGAAAAAGCAAAAACGCTGCTTTCCCAGATGTGCCATGCCATCCGGGGTCATCAGTCTCCTTGACGATGTCAAAAGACAGACCTTTACAGTCGGTCCCCAACATCAGAGCATAAAACAAAAGCTTGGCATTTGGTTAGTGAACTTGAACATAATAGACTATCAACCAATGGCTTGGAAATTCAGTGAAAATATTCTTTCAACATGAGGCTATAATTTTCAAAGTGATCAAAATCATTCAAAGAAGGCTACAACATTTTCTCTTGCAGACTTAATGAGTAATACTTACCTGCCTATAGTAGTTAGACAACAACCTGTGTGAATGCAGCAGATATAGCCCAATAACTTTAGAAAATCTTGATATTCTTCATCATAGAAAAATATTAGCATCATCTATGTATAAAAATCCAATATACAAACTTTGGCAATTTGTAAATTTTGTTTGTAATAAATTCCATCTAGATTTGCATAGTTCTCAGTGAAACTTATCTTAGAATTCTATACAGATTACTCCAGTAAACTTCCAGTGAATTTTATGTCTAATATTCTTTCTAATAGTTGCAATAAAAATAAATCTCCTCGAATGTATAACTGATATGTTTGGAGATTAACTTTATTTTATTAACATTGTTGTAAAATTAGATGCCAGAAATAATATTAAATGCAGTCCCGCAGTAGCACAAATCAAAGACTGGTTATTGTATTATTTTGCAATGTGTTTGAAGATTTAAAACATTAATTGCTTTAATGTTGCTTAGGTGGTTTGAAAGCATTTATTTTTCAATAGAAAGATTTGTACCTTGGTAAACATTTTAAAAACCTGACATTACCATATTAAAACACTGAAGTTTCAAGAAAAAGTGATGCCTTTCTTTTTATTTATTTTATGTATTTTTTATTTTAAAGATATAGGGTACAATTCAGGATTAGGTATACAAGAGGTCATTGTACAGGTAAAGTTCAGGCCTCCCTTTGGTCCCCACTTTGCCTAATTTGAGATTAGGCGTCCCTATTGATGTTATATGCCCCCCATCATCTCCCCTGGCAGTTTCTGACTACTGTCAATTCCTTTCTTATAATATTATGGTAAATGTTCAGGATCTGCTTATGAGTGAGAACATGTGGTACTCAGTTCTTTGTTTCTGTGATAGATCACTGAGTATTATAGACTCTCAATCCATCCAAGTCGCTGTGAAGTCCATAATTTTGTCTTTCTTATAACTGTGTATTATTCCATTGTATATATGTGCCACATTTTTTTTATCTAGTTCAGTTTCAATGAGAAGCATGGTTGGTTCCATGTTTTTGCTAATGTGAATACTGCTGCAATAAACATGTGTGTGTAGGTATCTTTTTTGTACAGTGATTTAATTTCCTACAGGTATATTTCCAGAAGGGGTATTGCTGGGTCATATGGGAGGTCAATTAACATGATGCTTTTCTTTTTTATCAATTTCATGACTTCTGGCATCTGAGCATCAGTTATCGCTTCATCTATTAGAAAGTATCAAATAATTCACTTGTATTTATAATTATTAGAATTAGAGGAGTGTTTATTTTTCTAGTTTAGCCACTTTGTAGCAATAACAAATCTACTGTTTATGTATATTTTTGTCCATTTACCAAATACATTTCTTCTGTTGGAGGAGTCACCTTTGAGACTTTTTATTTAAATGGCATTGTCTTCTCTGATTAGTTTAGGAATTTCCCATAAGCCGTTTTTGTACTGCAGCATGTATCACTAATGGCAAGAGTGTCTGAAGATGTTGACATTATTTCTCTTTTGATGCTAACTATATTGGGGACATTTGTACAGTGACATCAATTTCCATTGCTTGACAGACCTTAAATTATCAACAGCTTAAAATGTGTTTACTAATGTAATGCAATTTTAGCAGCTATGTTTTAGATACCAAATTGTTCTGTAAGTCACTGATCTTTATTACAGGTTTGGAGAGTGTTACTAATTGCATTAATAATCAAACGTCTGAGATGTCTTAATAGCCATTCTTAGCAATCTCTCTTTACACTGTGATAATATATTGAAAAACTGTAAGAAAAATTTACCACAGGTTTATTCAGTCATTTTAGTGATTTTTAATTCATCTGTCAATATTCTAGAAAAATGTTATGTTTCTTGAAATTGTGTAAAAATATTTTTATTAGAAAACATTAGAAATGTATTGGTTCTTGACTTACTTTAAATAGTACTTTAGCTGCACACACTGAATAGCTTAATTTTTTAAGTTGATTAAGTTAGCATTTAATTAAATGTTCTTTATCCTTAATTATATTAATCTACACATTAAGTGCTCTTTTAAATGTTGCTCATTTCTTTACTTAGGCATACATCTCTATTGTTTTCATTCAGTCATTATAGGTACAAAAGGAACATTTACTTTCCTGTATTACTCAGCATCAGAATTTCTCCTTGGACTAAGTGGAGCAAATTCCCATGATAAAAAATCATGGTGAGGTATTTAGAAATACACTAAAGAATTCAGTTGTAATTATAATTATGAGTTCTTAATTATATATTTGATTATGCTATTTATTAAGCACTAGAATAATTCAGTTCACTGTTTCTTCATTCTCTCACCCTTTCCTAGCCAATCACAGACACATACCCACACATATACATGCATTGTCTTCCCTGGTCCACAGCCCAGATGTCAGACACCTCATTATTCTTCCATATCAGAACAAAATTAATATATATCCTAACCACAGACAAATATGTTACTTGCCTTTTTAATATTGGTCCTTTACGTTATTTCTACTTCCTCAAACAACAGCTATTTTTAGCCTTTGAGTGTCTCCCTAGTAGAATAGGTAGATTATCCAAGGGATTTAGGTTTTTAGCTATATTACATTAAGGTGTGGTAATTAAAATTTCTTGAGTGATTGTTATGTGCCAGGCCTGATGCTAATGTACTAACTCACTTATTCTCATAACACCCTTAAAATATAAGTATTCCTATTTTTCCAAATGTAGGCATGAGATAGCATAACAAAATAATTTTCCAAATAATGCATAATCATTAGGTGAAAAGCCAGGGCCTCAATCAATGACCAGGTCCCATGTGTATTTAGCTGTTATATTTAGCTGTTATACTATATTACATTGCATCCTTAGAGGCTCTCTTTGCAGATAATAAGGATGAATAAATTTAAGATTTTAGTTTCTCCACTGTTGCACACCATTTCATACTAATATAGTTGAGATTTCTAGAATTAAATTCTTACTTTTTTCTCTCTCACAACATCCCCATGTAATATTGCTTATTAGGATAAAAAATTGGACCATCCTTCCAACATAATTTTGTGACGATGTTCAACAAAGTGGTAGTGTTTTCAAGAATAATCACAACTATATAGTGAAACAGAATTATGCTTTATAGACTAAGCTGCAATACTCAATCAAGAAATACTATTTTTTTCTACAAGAACTAGTAGTTGAATTTGATATTGTTTAAAAATCTATACATGCTGCCCACATAATTTCATATTTCTATGTGTTTAAATTCTGCAAGTATTCAACTTTCATAACATCCAAAAATATTGTTGTATGATCTAATCTACATGTGGTTTAAATGCTTTACATTTTGCTTACATTTGCAAATTTTTTTTTTTTTTTTTTTTTTGAGTTGGAGTCTCACTCTGTCGCCCAGACTGGAGTGCAGTAGCCGCTCCCAGCCACCGCAGCCTCGACCCCCTGGCTCCAGCGATCCTTCCACCTCAGCCTTCCAAGTAGCTGGAACTACAGGCACACGCTACCACACCTGGCTGATTTTTTTTTTTTATTTACTGTAGAGATGAGGTCTCGCCTGCCCAGGTGGATCTCGAACCCGCGGGCTCAGGCATTCCACTCACCTCAGCCTCCCAAGGCGTGGGATTACAGGCTGAGCCACCGAGCCCAGCACATTTGTAAATTTTTATCAATTTAATAGTAGCAAAATCTTAACACAGCACCTTTGAATCTCTGGAGACATGAAGACATTAACATTTAATGTCTGAACAACTCAACTCACCTGTATAGGGAGTTGAAATTATATTAAGGAAAAGTATAAAGCCTATTAAGGTGAGATGGCTCACAAAAGCCATATTAGTGGAAATCTAAAATTTTAATGCATAGGGGACTGCATATTTATTACTAAACTTTATTAATGTGGCAAATTGAAATGATTCCATTACTCTTCAGGTTCCCAAGAAATATCCTACACACATTATTGAATTTTGATTCAAAATTTGTCAGGCATAGTTACTACAAGTCTAAAAATGTATTTAGATATATAAAAAATTTAAAAATACAAATATTCAAATCAGAAAATAAGATGCTTGTTCTTCTCATATTAACATATACGAATCCCCTGCAAATACAGCCTACACAACGTAAAGTTTTACAAATTATAAATTGAGCAGGAGTGCATTTATTAGACTTTTACTTTACAAATAGTTGACTAGGGCAGATTATTTTCTCTTATGGATACCAAAGGTGCTAAAAATACTAAATTTGCTTTCAGAATGAGCTATTTAATAGAACACAAACAAGCACTTTCTCTTGTTTTTCCTCTGATATAAGTACTTTTTAATGGCTAAAAGTTTGCTAGCTATCAATTTGTATAGCTCTGCACCCTGCAAAGTTATTAAGGTGCAAAGCTGATTCATCTCTTCTTAAAATAATTGAATACTATCACCATGGATCATTTAATTTAGGAAATGGGAATATGGAAAAGGCAGGGAAAGGATCTAATGCTTCAATACGTAACCAGAAAATTTTTATGTTTTTCCTAATATGGCTTGTGCATAGGGAAAAGGGACAGATGTACTACTTGAAAGTTCACCTGATACAAATGTGTTTTCAATTTAATACACTAAGTACTTTCAAAATAATTTAATAGAAACTTTCAATAACTTCTATTTTTTAAGGCATGACTGTTAATATCTTATAAATAAAAAGTTTTAGTTTAAAAATACATTTTAGCAGTAATTAGCTATAGAACATTTTTTTTTTTTAAAGAGCAGGAGCAAACGGGCATTAACACCATCTGTTTGGGACAGTGATTTTACTGTTTTGTTTGAAATATGCCATGGATAATAAATCCAAGGAATAAAACAGACATTTACTTTTAAAGAAACAAAATAATTACCTTCCTATGGGTCACATTAAATTTAATTAAAAAGCCACAACTTTTATAATAGAATTCTTTAAAACTTTTAAAAAGGAAGCCTACACAGCTTTGAAATAAAGAAAAACTTTTTCTTGCAAATTTATTCTGAAAGTCTTGTTCTTCAATGCAATTACATTAATATGCAGTTGTTATTTTTTAAAAGGTCCTAATAATTACTTTCATAATTATTATTTAATGCCATCATTCTGAAGCAGATAGAACTTTATAGTTTTGAAAGCAATTTTGCATAGGTTATCTCACTTGAGTCTTATAAGAATCCTTGTAAGGTTGTTGGGGATGATACTATTATCCTTAATTTCCAGATAAAGAAACAATCTAAGTGAGGTTAAGTGAGTTGTGTGAGGCCATACTTCATAAATGACAAAGATGGGGCAAGCTCAGACAGTAACTTTCTTTGTGACCTTGGTAAAAGTTTATCCGTTTCTGTTTCCTCCTGTGTAAAATAAGTTTTTAGCCAAGATTACCCCTATGGTACCTTATAGTTCTCAAATGCCATGATTCCACAATTCCTTGTCTCTTAATTCAGACTTCTTTCTACTTTGAAATTTTTTTGTGTGTTAATTGTAGATTTTCACATGTAATTGTGAAAAATAATACAGAGAAATATTTTTACACTCTGGTACGTCCCTCAGTGATATAATTTTGCAAAGTTGTAGCACAATATCAATACCAAGGTAATGACATTGATAAAGTTTACCAATCTTACTCAGATTTTTAAAATTTTACTTGTACTTACTTGCACATGTACATAATTAGTTCCATAATATTTCATCACATGTGTAGGTTTGTGTAGCCTTTACCAGAGTCAAATACTGGCTTATAGTTTTCTTTTTTTTAAATATATCTTTGTCAGGCTTTGGTACCGGATTAATTATGTCCTCATAAAGTGAGTTAGAAAGTGTTTTATCCTCTATTTCTGAAAAAGGTTATGAAAAACTGGTGTCAATTATTGAAAAGTTTGTTATGATGCTACACTGAAATAAGATGGACTAAAAAGTTACTTTTCAGGAGATTTTAATTATACATTTAATTTATTTTATGGTTATAAGTCTATTCTGATTGTCTATTTCATCTTGGTTGACTTTTGGTAGTTTGTGGTTTAGGAGTAGTTGATCCATTTATTCTGTTACCAAATATATGTGTTTAAAGTTGTTCATGGTATTTCTGTGGGGGCCCTGCCCCTGCAGGAATCAGGGGTCTCTGATGGTGTGACAGCATCAGAGACTGAATGAGAGAGAGAGAGAGAGAGAGAGAGAGAGAGAGAAGAAAAAGAAAGAAACTGGACAACTGTTCAGATTGAGCAGAAATTGTTTATTGATTATTGACAGTGGGTTTTTATCCCCAAATTCTGTAACGTCATCATCACAGGACACAAAAGGTAGCATGTGCCTTTCACTTGAACAGGTCCAGGTGCACAAAGGACACCCCCCATCCTTATCTTTTCAAGCATAAAGAACAACAACCACAAATGAAAAGGAACAACCAGAAATTGTCTTTATGTTTCTTATGCTTACTTAATGTTCCCCAAACCAGTTTTATGTACCCTTAATTGTTTTACAGTTACATAAACTTAAAATAACATTACTCAGTGCCTAAACCCGAAACCGCCATCATGAATTATTAACTTCTACTATCCTATGCTAATTCAAACTGATTTCTATTAAACAATTGCTGCTATGGTTACACTCTCCTAGCACCAGTTGGCCTAATTCAAACTTCACTGGCCCCCCTGAATCAAACTGAACTAACCACACTTCTATAATAAAATGGTTACTTAAATTTTCTTTAATCTATAGAAACTATTTTCTAAAACCTATATCTATACATTTCTAAAATCACATCAAGAGAAACTGTGACCTGCACTAAGGTTCCTCAATGTGACTCAAAGTTAAATTGTTTAAAAGCAAAAAACCATAAACCGTGGAAAATGGGAACAATAGACTTCCAAGTTTAGCTGTGTACGTTCCAGTCTCAGAGTTTTCTGATAGAGCCAGCAGGAGCCTTTCCTGGTTGCAGTGCCAAGTGTAAAAAGGAGGGAGGGAATGGGGTCAACAGCTCCCGAACACATCCTAGTGGTCTCGGGGTCAACGGCCTTTCCTGATCCCTAACGCTCAGTGAGCCTCCATGGCCGGCTCCCAACATATTTCTATTATTTTTATGAGCAACTTTAGACTCATTTATAGTACCTATTATTACCACTTTAATTACTGTAAGATCTATAGTGATAGCCTTTTTATTTTTTGTTTTATTTTATTTTTGTAGAGATGAGGTCTTACTATATTGTCCAGCCTGGTCTCGAAATCCTGGGTTCAAACAATCCTCCCATCTCAGCTTCCCAAAGTGCTGGATTTATAGGCATGAGTCACCATTCCTGGCCAATAGCCTCTATTTTATTCTTGATATTAGTGTTTTTTTCTTTTCTTTTAAATTTTTTTTGTCAGTGTCCTAGAGATTTATCCGTGTTCTTGATTCTTTCAAAAATTAACTTTTTAATCTCATTGATTTTATCTATTTTTTTCTATATTCAATCCCATTGGTATCTGCTCTTATCTTCATTATTTCCTTCTTTCTGTTTAACTTAGATTTATTTTGCTCTACTGAGGTAAGAAGTTTGGTCAATATTTAACACTTTTCCTTGATTTCAATGTACATATTTAATGTTGTAAAATTTCCTCTCAGCACTGATCTAGCTGTATCTCACATATTTTGGTATGTTGTTTTCCTTCAATTTTTGTAATTTTTATTTCCTTTGTGACTTCCTCTTTGATGCTATTGCTGTGTGTTGTTTAATTATTTGATGTGTTTGTTTAATTTTCATGTGGCTAGAGAGTTTCCTATTGTCTTTCTGTTATTGATATTTAATTTGCTTTCATTATGGTCAGAGAACACACATTGTATTATTTCAAACTGTTAAATTTTTTGAGGTATGTTTTATGATCCAACATAAGTTTTATCTTGGTGAAGGCTCTATGATCCCTTTAAAAATAGTACTTGTTTTTGATGGGTAGAGTGTTCTATATATGTCAATTAGATATTTTGTTTGATCTTCTATTCCCTTGCTGGTTTTCTATCTAATAGTTCTCTCAGTTATTGAGAGAACTCATTTAAGGCCCAACTAAAGTTGTGGATTTGTTTCTTTCTCCTTTCAGATCTATCAGTTCTTGTTTTATATATTTTATGCTCTTTTGTTTGGTGTTTACAGTTTAGAAACGATGTCCTTGTTCCCACTCACATGTAAAAGCTAAAAATTAAAGCAATTAAACTTATGAAGATAGAGAATAGAATGGTGATTATCCAGTACTGGAGAATGTAACAAGGAGGGGGAATAAAGTGAGGATGGTTAATGAGTGTGAATAAGATTTAGTATTTGATGGTACAACAATGTGACTATAGTCAACAATAATTTATTGTAGATTTAAAAGTAACTAAAAGAGTGGCATTGGAATGCTTCTAACATAAAGAAATGATAAACTCTTGAAGTGATAGATACATACCTTCCCCCAAAAAAATCTTAATTCCTTCTTGAATTTTTTAAAATTAGGAAGTATTCCTCTTCATCGCTAGCAATTTTGTTTGCTCTGAAGTCTCTATTGCTATCAGTTGATTGTCTTTTCTCATTCTAGTTTTGATTTTCTTGGTGCATGGTATGAAAAGCGTTTTTTCTTTTTTTATTGCAAGATAGACTTTTTGTTTATTATGTAAGAAGAGACTAAATTATATTCAAATGTTTAATTTAGTAGACTGACACCTTGTTTAGATTTCTTCATCAGGGTCTTGGCCTAGTTTTGTGTGCTGTGATTCCAAAAGCATTTTAATATTTAGATGGTTGGTGGTGTTATTTTGTTTACTTTGTTTATGTGTTGATTCAGGATTTTTACTGTTTCCCATCTATTGTTGCTTGAGGGAGAGGAATAGTTTCTTCAGGCTTGATCCCTTGGTGTCTCTGATGCTGAATGGATAGGTTGTGGTGAAATCATCCAACATGTGCCGTTACATGCCCCTATGTCTCTGTACTCAGTGAAGGAGAATCTCAAACACTGAGGACATGGAGGCTTCAAGAACTGGGCCACTTGTTACATCTACATTCCTTTTGCCTGTTTCTGTATCTCTTTCCTCCCACACACTCTGTGTGTGTGTTGGGGGGGCAGAAAAAAAAGAATTGGTCAACAAAAACAAGAAGTGCTACTCAAGGTGGCCGCTTGTTATGGCAGTACCTTTACCTGGTTCTGTGTTTTTTCATGTTTATGGACTGGAAAGACAAGTCTCAGATCCAAAGGAAAAAAGAGGTTCTCTGGACTGAATTATTTATCATGACTGCTTTCCTTTGGCAAATTTTACCAACCTACTTCGGTATCTCTGGGTGGGATAAGAGAGTCCATAATGGTGGTAATAAAGAGGTTTCTTAGACCTGTCAGCTTTCTGTGATAGGATCCCCTCTGCTTGCCCCTCATCTGTGACCATTTTGTGTCTGGGCAGGGGAGGAGAGTCTCAGGATCAATGGGGACAAAATAGATTATCCAGCCTGCTGTCTGACTCGGTTCCTTTTTTCTGTTCTATCTACCTGCTCAAGTATATGTCTCTGAGTGTGGGGAGAGTCGGGCTGCTGGGACAAAGAGACTTACCAAACTCTTTTTTGTTTTGACTGTGTTCTTTTTGCTGGTTCAGTTAGCACCTGCTCCCGGTGACTCTAGATGAGGGAGGAGAGTCTTAAGCCTGAATAATATCTACATAATATATTTTGAAACCAAAAAGTATAATTCCTCCAGATTTGCTCTTTGTATTCAAATTTTCTTTGGTTATTTGGGGTCTTTTATGGCTCCGTATGAATTTTAGGATTGTTCTGTTTCTGTAAAGAATGCCATTGAAATTTTGATAGGAGTTTCATTGCATCTGTAGATTGCTTTGGGTAGTGTGGTCATCTTAACATTAATTCTTCCAATTCATGAACACAGATTTTTTTCTATTGCTTTATGTTCTTTAATTTCCTTCTATCCATTATTTTTTGCATTTGCAAGTATAATTGCTTTCTCAATTTTCTTTTTGGATAGTTTGTTTTTTGTGTGTATAGAAACGCAACAAATTTTGTATGTTAATTTTATATTGTGCACCTTTACTAAATTTGCTTACAAGTTCTAACAGAATTTTTGTTGAGTCTTTAGGGTTTTTATATATATAATCATGTAATCTACAAACATATAATTTTACTTTTTGTCTTTAATTTGGATGCCTTTTATTATTATTTTTTTCTTGTCTAATTGCTCTAAGACTTCCAGTACTATTAAATAGAAGTGGCAAGAGTAAGCAACTTTGCTTTGTACTGTATGTTAAATAAAAAGCTTTCAGTTTTTAGCCCTTGATTCTGATGTTAACTGTGGGTTTAAAAAAATATAGTATTGTTGTACTGAGGTAATTTTCTTTTACATCTGTCTTGTTAAGAGTTTCTATAATAAGTAAATGTGAGCTTTCTTAAATGAGTTTTATGCATTTATAGAGATAATCATGTGATTTTTATTTTTCTTTCTGTTAATGTGGTGTAATACATTGATTGATTTGCCTGTATTGAACTTCCCTTGTATCCCAGACATATATCCCATTTGTTCAAAGTGTGTAATCCTTTTACTGTGCTGTTGAATTCAGTTTTTCAGTACTTTTATTAAAGGGTTTTGCATCTGCGAGCATTAAGAATATTTGCCAGTGGTTTTCTTGTCAAATCTTTATCTGGCTTTGGTATCAGGGTGTCAGTGGGATCATAAAAAGAATTTGGAAATGTCTCCCACTCTTCTATTTTTTGGGGCAGTTTAAAAATAATTGGAGTTAATTATGATTTAATGTTTTGTTGAAATCACTTTCTGATGCTGGGCTTTTCTTTGTTGAGAGGTTTTTGATTTCTGATTCCATCTTCTTATTTTTTGTTGGTTTGTCAGTTTTAAATTGTATGTTTCTAAGAGTTTGTCCTTTTTTAGATTATTCATTGTGTTAGCCCATAATTTTTCACAATAGTCCCCTATGGTTTTTTTAATTTATGAGGCAGCTTCTGTATTTTGTTCTATTTAATTTGTGACATTATTTATAGGAGTCTTCTTTCTTTTGTTCTTGGTCTCACTAAGAGTTTCCTGATTTTGTTTATCAAAAAAAAAACTCACTTATTCTTTTTCAATTTTTGTGTGTATAGAAACCATTTTGCAATTTCTGTTTAGTTTTTATTGTTTCATTTCTGTTGATAACTTTGAGCTTAATTTCTTCTTCTTTTTTTATTCACTGATGTATAAAGTTAGATTGTTTAAGTATTTCTTGTTTTCTAATGTGAGCATTTATTGTTATAAACTTCCCTATTAGTATTACTTTTGCTGCATCTCATGTTTTGAAAAATTGGGTTTTCATTTTCATTTTTTTGAGATATATATTTTTAAAATTCTATTTAATTTTCTCTTTGATTCAATGACTGTTTAGTTTCCAAAGATTTGAAAATTTTCTTATTTCTTTGTGTTTATTAATTTCACTTTTCATTCCATTGTGACTGAAGAAGATGCTTGAAATTATTTTGATCTTTTAAAATTTGTTTGGATATTTTTGTGACCTAGCATGTGATCTCTCTTGGAGAATATTCTGTGTGCACTTGAGAAGAATTTCATTCTTCTGATGTTGGGTGGAAAGTTCTGTATATGTAGTTTAGGTTCATTTGAACTATAGTATTTAGTTCTTCTATTTCTTAATTAATTCTCTACATACTGAGCTATCCATTATAGAGAATGGAGTATTGAAGTCTCCTACTGCTATTATATTGCTGTCTGTTTATCTTTTTTGGTTAGTTACTTTTTGCTTTATATATTTAGATGCTTTGTTGCTGAATGCATGTACTATATTTATAGTTGCTATATATTTCTATTGAATTAACTTTTATTTTTCTATTATGTAATGACCTCTTATGACAACTTTTTATTTAATGTCTATTTTATCTGGTAGAAATATAGTCATCCCTACTTTCTTTTTGTTACTATTTTCATGAAATATTTTTCTTCACCTCTTCACTTTCAGCCTGTGTGTGTGTCCTTTAATCTAAAGTAAGTCTCTTATAGAGAGCATGTAATTTGGTCCTTTTAAAATCCCCAATAAATCACTCTGTATCTTTTGATTGGGGAGTTTTGTTTATTTACTTTTAAAGTAATTATTGATAGGTAAGAAATTACTTTCAACATTTTAATTGTTTTCTGTCTGTTTTATATGTTTTTTTTCTCTCTCTTCTTATCATGTTGTCTTTCTTTGTAGTTTGATTGCTTCTTGTGGTGGTTTACTTTGATTCTTTTCTCTTTATCTTTTTATGTATCTATTGTGCATATGTTGTGGTTACCATGGAAATTATATTAAATATTTTACAGTAATAACATTTCTATTTTAAGCTCATGACAGCTTAACTTTAATTGCATTCAGATACTCTATACTTTACTTCACCTCAAATGCACACTATATGTAATTAGTGATGGATTTTCCTTCTTTTTATGTTGTGTTTCCAGTAACAAATTGTTATAGTTACAATTATTCTGACTACTTTTGTCTTCTAATTTATATCCTGGTGCTAGAAGTGATTTACATGCAATCATTACAATAATATAATATCCTGTTTTTGTATTTATGTTTACCTTTGACAATGAGATTTGTATTTTCATATACTTTCATGTTGTTTAGTATCTTTCTGTTTCAACTTGAAAAACTTCCTTTTGCACTCCTTGTAAGGCAGGTCTAATAATGACAAAGTCCCTCAGTGTTTTTTTTGTTTTTGTTTTTTCATCTGAAAAAGTCTTAATCTCTCCTTCATTCTTAAATTATAGTTTATCTGGGTAAAGTATATTTGGTTGGCAGTTTATTTTTCAATATTTTGAATTTATTATTCTCCCTCTTCTGGCTTGCTTGCAGTTTCTGCTGATAAATCTGCTTATAGTCTAATGGTATCTCCCTTACATGTGACAAGTTGCTTTACTCTAGATGCTTTCAAAATTCTCTTTGACTTTTGACAATTTAATTGTAACAGTGTAAACCTCTTTGAGTTTCATATTTTGGGGGCCTTTAGGGCTTAATGAATCAATAAGTTTGCGTTCTTCCATATATTTGGAAACTTTTCAGTTACTATTCTGTAAACAGACTTCCTGACTCTTTTCTCTCTTTTCTCCTTTTTGAATTCTTATTATGCATATATTGGCTCAGTAGATGGTATCTTATAAATTTTGCATGCTTTCTTCATTCTTTTTCTTTCTTTCTGTTTCTCTAGCTAATTTGAAATGCCCTGTCTTTGAATTGGCTAATTCTTTTTCTGCATGATTGAGTCTAAAATTTTCAGTTTAGTCACTGTATTCTTCAACTCTAGGATTACTATTTGGTTCTTTTTTTAAAAAAAAGGTACAAATTATCTTTTTTTTTCATGGATCATGTTTTGGTGTTACATCTAAAAATTAATCACCAAACTCAAAAACACAAATTTTATTATGT
>CAUYQG010017213.1:0-34336 GCA_963574415.1 Tarsius wallacei
TTGACATACACAGTGATATTTAATAAAATGTCCAACCTTTCAAGCACTTTCTTTTTAACCAGCCAGTTGGAATACCCATGACTGTAACCGACTAGAATGGCTTACAACATCAAATGATGAGCAAGTTTTCAGTCCTGAGTAAGAGAGCAATTACAGTGTTAATAAACGAATTTACAAGCTGGGCTCGGTGGCTCAGCCTGTCATCCCGCACCTTGGGAGGCTGAGGTGAATGGATTGCCTGAGCCCGCGGGTTCGAGACCCGCCTGGACAACTTGGCGAGACCTCATCTCTACAATAAATAAATAAATAAATTAGCCGGGCGTGGTAGCACGCGCCTGTAGTTCCAGCTACTTGGAAGGTGGAGGCGGAAGGATCACCGGAGCCCAGCAGGTGGAGGCTGCGGTGGCCGGGAGCGGCCACTGCACTCCAGTCTGGGCGACAGAGTGAGACTCCAACTCAAAGATAAATAAATAAATAAATAAATTTACAAGAATACTTAGGGCAATGAATTTTAAAATGTATAGAAAACAAAAGTGTGGGACAATAGAGGAAAATATTTTTTAAAGGATTAACCTTAAAAGTTAATAATAAAGAAAAAAGAGAGCTCATTCCAGCAGAGCCTGTGAAGAATGAATTACAGGGGGAAATAAATAGGTACTCAATTTTAAAAAGGGGATTCGCCTTGATCAAAGTAACGTAAAATCTCAGAGAAAGAAAAAGCTGAGAAAACCAGGAGCGATGGAGAAATTAATAAAGAAATGCACAGGAAAGGGGTGGTGTTCCTATGAGGTGCCCTTTCAAAGAAACACAGAACCCAGTCCACACTTGTAAACTTGGCTATAATCATTTCAACCCCGCAGTCCTTTTGGCAAGTGGTATAGGTCTAAACACAGGAAACTTTGATAAAGCCTACACTTATGATGAGTAAACAGTTTTACTATAATACTATGGAATAAATTTTTAAGGTGAAAGAAAATAGTGCTTTTTTGATTATCTGACCTTATCAATTTTGCTAAAAATAATACACAAATTAACAACTCTACTTGAACAAAGCACAGTATGTTAATACATTCATATATATTACACATATGCATTCACTATCAGATGAGGTTCTTGTTAAGTCTTCTTGAAATTGGAAGCAATGTTTTCCTACCCTATCTAGGCAGTTAAGACTTCCAGATGGAAAGTCCCTCAGTATTCTAGTCACAAGCTCTAGTGGCCTAA
This sequence comes from Tarsius wallacei, assembly GCA_963574415.1. NCBI lineage: Eukaryota > Metazoa > Chordata > Mammalia > Primates > Tarsiidae > Tarsius > Tarsius wallacei. The sequence continues at coordinate 1,225 of CAUYQG010017213.1, forward strand.
TTTATAAACTGGCAAAAATGACATCTTTTGAAAAACATAAGACGAGCAAAAGAAATTTGGCTCCCATGACCTGTTAGTGTATGTGCATGATCTTTAATCAGTCAGATAGGGTTTTTGGGACCTCCAATTTATTCTTATAACCATTATCTGCTTCCATGTATCCAAAATACCCATGTCACAAGCACTAGCCACAATGCCAGAAGGGACCACAAAGTGCTGTTTGTTGTGTGCAAAACGTCAAGAAACTTGAGGCAACTAATTCATACCAGGGAAAGGCAGGTCAGAAAAGAGTGGGGAGCCACTGATTAACTAAATCTACTTTTATCCTCTACATTCCATGGCAGAGAAAGATTCCTGAAGGGGACTCCCCTTTTACTGTATTATTTTTAAGTTATTTATCTTCTCTGACTCCACAATTCCTCACTTATAGCAAGAAAATAAGACTACTTTTCACAGCAACTCTATATACATTAGAAATACTTTGCTTAATTCTGGAACATTTAGAATGAAATATTCTCAGTAATTTTGTTTCAAACAGTCCAGAAAAAGAGAGAGAGAGAAATATGGCAAACCTTTACATAAGATGAGCTTATAGTTGTTTATTATATTATCCTCTCTGTCAAAAAAAAAAAAAAGGAAAAAAAGAGAAGTACTTTGCTTAAAAACCCAAGCACAGTGCCAGACACATAGTAAATGATAAATTAAAAAATTAAAAGTATTATTATCATTATTAGTCCTGATCTTAGACAAGATGAGCATTGAAAAATAACCAATTTCTCCCCCACCCCACCCCCTGAGACAGGGTCTTACTCTGTAGCCCAGGTTGGAGTGCAATGGCATGACTGCAGCTCACTTGCAACCACAGATTCCTGGGCTCAAGGGATCCACCTACATCAGCCCTCTGGGTAGGTGGGATTACAGACACATGCTCAATTTGTGATAAAAATAATACATGGCTCTCAGAGAAGAACTTTACATGTTAAAATATACCTTCATCACTTAATTGTTCAAGACAACCTGACAGGGAGTCAAGGAGACCTAAAAAAATGGAGGTACTACTTCCAAATCTGTCATTCACTAGTGTGTGAACATTTAAAACAGGCAAAAGTTAAACTTGGCTTCTCCCATTGCATATGTGAGTTCCAGTATGCTCAAAATTTCCTCAAAGCTCTAAGTTTATATATTTTACTTAAAATGTACCTTTTTTTTTTTTGAGCCAGAATCTCACTCTGTATCCCAGGTTGGAGTACAGCGGCACGCTCACAGCCACCACAGCCTTGACCTACTGGGCTCAGGCTATCCTTCTGCCTCAGCCTTCCAAGTAACTGGAACTACAGGCACACGCCACCACCTGGCTCATTTTTTGATATACTGTAGAGGTGAGATCTCACCAAGTTGCCCAGGCTGGGCTCGAACCCATGGGCTCAGACAATTCTCTCATCTCAGCCTCTCAAAGTGCTGGGATTACAGGCATGAGCCACCATGCCCAGTTAAAAATGTACCTATTTTTATTAAGTACTTAAGCTTTCATACCTTACCAACCTAAGTTTAGCCTCCTGTACAGGTAAGAACCCTGAGATTGTTTGTTTGTTTATTTAGTGACTAGAACATAGCCTGGTTAAAAGAAGTTCAACACAGGCTTTCTTAATAAAAGGGAGTAGGCTTAAATAACTCACTGATTGGCTGGAGAAAAGCACATCCCGGGGGGCTTCCAGAGTCACGATTCATGGACTCAGAAAGCTTTTACAGTAAAAGTCTCAGACATGAATCATTGCCTCAACAAATATTTTCTGAATGCCTACTCTGTGCCAGGGATTGCAGACATAGTGCAAAACGTTATCCCCATGAAAAGTGGGCTGCAAGGCAAGTATATAAGCAATTTCCAATAGAGTGGGGGTAAAACACAGGGTGCTGTGACGTGCAGAGAAGTTACTCCTAACCTAGTTTTCCTCTACATAGGTGAGCTGAGGCAGGAGTCTCAAGGCCCAGAAGGGAAAGCCAGCTTGAGCTGCTTCCGTCAAAAAGAAAAAAAAAAAAAAAGGAACTCAACTGAAAAACAAGCTAAACATCAACATATAGACATAAATGCTAAAACCATTGTCCACTCTGCTCAGAAGACTGAACTTAATCCTGGAATCATTAGGGGAGTGGGGAGATGTCTATTACTTTTTTTCTTAATACTACAGGTAGTAAAGGCTACAGGAAGGCAGGATCTAGAAATGTGCCTTATGGAATTTATCCACGGGACATATTTCTATTCTGGCTCTTAATTCAAACTAATCTCAAGGAAGGTCTTTTCCATTGGACTTCCAGAAAGATCGCCATTCATTTTCTTTTTCGCCGAAGTATGCTCTCCCTCCATCTCTCCAGCATGTCTTGAATCTCTTACCTGCCTTTCTGACCTTTCCCTGGGTTCTCCAGGACTCCTGTCTCTCACTGCCTTTAGTTTTGACTGAATTAAGAGGTACAAAAATAGGTTTGGCTTTGTTTTATTCTTACTGTTCTCTGATGTCTGTTGTCTGACTATCACAAGCTCTTAGGAAGGCAATCACTTCTATTTTATCCCATAATGCCAAACATTTGTATTTCATACGAATTATTGGTAAATTCATATCCCCACCAAAACAAAACAAAAACAACTTAGCTTGACGTAGTGGCGTGTGCCTGTAGTCCCAGCTACTAAGGAGGCTGAGGTGGGAAAGGCCCAGTAACATAATATAGATATCAAACAGTGCAGTGGAAGAGAGAGGAAAAAGGTGGCAAAGGATTGCGTATACCGTGGAACCACAACTTTTAGGATAACAGTAAAAAGGACTGCATCTAATAACACAATTGAAGAAGGATATGCTGAATCCAATGCACTTGAAATCACAACCCTGGAGTGGCACTGGGGAGCCCACTGAATCGTTTTCATGCCTGCCAGATGCACCACTCCAATTAAATCCACTAAAACTTTGGCTGGGCACGGTGGCTCAGCTTGTAATCCCAGCATTTTGGGAGGGCGAGGCAAGAGGACTGCCTGAGCTCAGGAGTTCAAGTCCAGCCTGGGCAACTGAGCAAGACCTCATCTCTACACTAAATCACAAAAAAATTAGCTGGGCATGGTAGCGCATGCCTGAAGTTCCAGCTACTTGGAAGGCTGAGGCGGAAGGATCACCAGGGCCTAACGGTCGAGGCTGCGGTGGCTGTGAGCATGCTACTGCACTCCAGCCTGGGTGACAGACTCCAACTCAATCAATTATCAATCAATCAATCAAATCACCAAAACTTAAAGAATGGCCAATGAATAACATCTTTCCTAAATACCCCAGATCCTATCAATTCCCAACAATTGATGTATGGCAAGAAAGCAGACTATAGATACAAGTTTGAAGGGGTGAGAAACTGACAAAATACTTAAATGATTAAAATTTATCAGGGTTATAAGGGCCTGTGAACTGAAACAGAGAGAGGTTTTTCTCTGATCAATTTACCCAACAGAATTTTATTTTTTTATTTTTAAAATAGATTTGGAGTCTCACTGTCACCCAGGCTGCAGGGCAGTGGTGCAATCATGGCTCACTATTCCTGGGCTTAAGCACCTCAGCCTCCTGAGTAGCTGGGGCTACAGGCACATGCCACCACATCAAGCTAAGTTGTTTTGGTTTTGCTTCTGGTTTGGCACGATTTTTAAAAAATTTTTTAGAGATGAGGTCTGGCTAGGTTGCCCAGGTTGGTCTTGAAATCCTGGCCTCAAGCATTTCACCTCTCTTGCTTCAAAGTTGGAGAATGGCAACATTTAGAAGATCAGAAGTGCAGAGTCTTTCCCAGGGTTCACCACCATTCACATACTTAAAATAATTAGTCACGAATGCATACCCATTTTCAAGATGATGTATGTATAGCAGACTCTGCTGCTCCCTGGCACTTACAAGATACTTTTAACTTGTCATGATAAAGCAAGGAGAAAGTAGCTGTCAGTTAGGCTGCCGATGCTGTCATACTTTTTAATAATACAGCTCCTGTAATTACACTGTGGTTCTTTATATTAACTCAGTGAAAGCTTGCTTGGTTTTAGCATGAAAACAATTTATGAAATTATAGAAACAGACTGAACACAGCAGTTCATTTGTTGAAGCAATTATCCAGATCCTTGTCAAAAAAAAAAGTACAAGTGAGAGAAGACTGTGATGTGCAAAAAATGGTTCTAATTCTATGCTTTAATATGTACAATATGTCTGTGGTTGTGCTGAATTATGTTAATAAACTGCAGCCGAAATATATTTGTCACAACACAAAGGAAAGGCACTATCAATAGTTCTGCCAGATACTTGAGTCACCAAAGCACCCAGCAAGAGTTTCCTCTATAACCCGCAAATGAAGGGAAAGGCTCATAGCACACTTTTCCTGAAGGATCAGAAGAATTTTTCGAGTATTTTGAATTATCTGGAAAATAGCTGTAAAGTGAACTGTAGCACAAATGCCATTTTTAAATGGCATGTAAAAATCCAACCCTGAATATCAATATAATGTTATTTTTGACTGGTTATCAATCAAAACCCAGACCCCGCCGGGCTCGGTGGCTCAGCCTGTAATCCCGCGCCTTGGGAGGCTGAGGTGAGTGGATGCCTGAGCCCACGGGTTTGAGACCCGCCTAGGCAACTTGGCGAGACGTCATCTCTACAATAAACCAAAATATTAGCCGGGCGTGGTTGCGCGCGCCTGTAGTTCCAGCTATTCGGAATGCTGAGGCGGAAGGATCGCCGGAGTCCAGCAGGTCGAGGCACCGCACTCCAGTCTGGTCGACAGAGTGAGACTCCAACTCAAAATAAATAAATAAATAAATAAAAATTAATAATAATAATAATAAAAACCCCAGATCCCATGGCAGCTTTCAAGATAGGGGTTTGGGATACTTGCTGTTGGAAAGGTGAGACTAATAATACAATCGAGTGATACCAGGGTTATTGTTTAAATGACCACGTAAAGAACAACAAAAAAAAACTCAAGACAAAAAAATAAAAAGACTCACTACAACTCTGGTAAGACAAGACATCTACAGTCTGTTAGCACTTAGCCATTAAATAATAACTTGTAAGAGCAGCACTGTAAAGCTGTGTCATCCAAGTTTCTATTAAGCGTGTTTATCAAATTCTCCGAAATAACAATTAAGTTCAATTTTAAAATACCTGCAGAGAAAAGGAATATTTATTGATTTTACTTAATAAATTTCAAAATTCGTATATGAGTTTATCATATAAATGTCTCCCACTGAAATAAAGAACTCACAGTAGAAAAATTATTTCTCCATATAAAAATAGCCTCGCTTGTTCTAACTAGACCACGTAACTTCAACAAAACCACATTATGAAATGTGTCCTTTAAATTATCATTAATTTGCAAGAGATAGAAGAGAGAACAGACATCCTAGAAAACAAAAGAAAGAAAATCCAAGTTCAAATTGCAAATTGTGCAACAAAGTGTTATATGCAGTAAAATGTGGGACGTCTTTCTCCCCACATCTGGAGATAGTTTAGTATACCGATTTCCAGAAACCAAGCAATTGTCCAGTCTGACTAGCCCCTTTCATTCACAAATAAACAATTAATGAAATGGGCAACTAATTTTCCAAGTGTTCATATTCATTAGGCTGTTTCCTGAAATTAAGTATCCGCCCCGTGATACAATACTATACACATGAAACAGTCTCACACATCCCATCCCTTCCCCAGCCACCTTAGAGAGCTAGGCATATGTATTTCTATTTTCCTTCTTTACATTAGACTAGAATTTGAAAATTAAATCCCCTCAACTGCACTGTATAAGAACTACAAGAGAATAAAACATGACAAGATCCCCTCTGCTGAGTCTTAGCAAGGATTTTTATTCTTGTGGCCCCACTGATTCAATAAATATTTATCAAACACCTACTATGTGGAAAGCAGAATTCTAAACCCTGATGTGTAAACATAAATATGTCCTCCAGGAATTTACGACTGACTAGGGAGATAAACCTGACCACAAATAACTATACTATAAAGTGGAATGTGATCAATGTGACAAGAGAGGAATAAACAAAATGCTTTAGGGTTCAGAGGAGAGAGACTACTATTGAGGTAATGAGAAAAGGCTTAGAGAAGGAAGTGGTTTGGAAGATGGATAGGCTTTCAAGAGGTACTGGACTCAAAGTTCCTCAAGGTCAGAGACCATGTCTTGTTTTACTTGGCATACCATCCCCATACACCTAGCACAGTGCTGGGCCATCAGCACTTATGAAAAATCTATTTAACTGATGTCAACAAACCAAGATGGGCAAGGAAGATCACCCAAGAAGATGAACGAGTATTGCCAACAGTTTGGAGGTAAAAATCCATGGAGCTTTTTCAAAGAACACATGCGTTATAGAAAAGAGAATACAATACCTAGGACCGTAAGGTTAGAAAGTGGGTCTGGGTTGGGCTCGGTGGCTCAGCCTGTAATCCCAGCACTTTGAGAGGCCTCAGCCCGTGGGTTCGAGACCAGCCTCCTGGGCACCTTGACAAAACCCTGTCTCTAAAATAAATCAAAAAATTAGCCAGGCATGGTGGCGTGTGCCGGTAGTTCCAGCTACTTGGAGGGCTGAGGCAGAAGGATCGCTGGAGCCTAGCAGGTCGAGGCTGCAGTGGTCGTAAGCATGCCACTGCACTCCAGCCTGGGCGAGAGTGAGATTCCAACTCAAAAAAAAAAAAAAAGAAAAAAGAAAGTGGGTCTGAAAAATAAATTGGACCAAAATATAAAACTGCAGCGAGTTCTTTTTTAAATTTGTGAACCCTGAGGAACATTGACAATTTCCAAGCATATGACTAATATAATTACTAAAGCCTGCACACCTGTTGTGCCAGTTTTCACAAGCATATATCCAGCTCACTTTTCCAATTTTAAAATGCAGAGCACACAAGGGAAGAAAAATGTATTATGCTAAAGAAACAATTAGAAATCTGCAAACTCCTGACCATTAAGTTGACACTGTGCCTTGAAGACTTTTTAAAATTCCATTATATGTTTGCAACCCAGAAAAATGTTGCTTTAACAAATTTTAAATTTAAAGGACAAAAAGAATCAAAGAGAAATATGGCTCCAAATACTGTATGTTACTCAACATCAGCGGATGGCAGAGTATGGAATATTCCTCACTCCTACAATGCAGGCTCCTCAGAAAAGGCATTTGGAACAAATGCAACATGAACAGCTCTTCTGAAAAAGAAGATGAGCTATTACTTTCATTTTTTTAATTATTTGGCTTTTGTTCAAGAAATGCCCTGCTACTTTTCATGTAAGTGAAATGGGCAAATATAAGGAAGAAGCTGTTAGACCATGGTTTGGATGCCCCTGCACCCCTGAATATCCAACCACCAAATCAACTTTAAGTGAGAAATTTGGGTAACCAGGACAGCAGACTGTGACAATTCTATGGTATTTCCCAGAAGAAACGGTGACAAGCACATGTGTCACTGGGGCATGTCATACAGGATTGCAAAATGTTCTGAGTTGTCTCAGATTTCAGACAGACAGTATATTTTAAGTTAATTGTCTGGATGACATCATGTGACATTTGGTTTACCAAAAAAAGTCACAGTCACAAGGGGGAGAAGAGTAGCACCTTTTGGAAAATAGTCCCCAAGGAAAGAAATAACTTCAGCTTTCTAGTTCATGTCCCCCAGAGCCAAGCCTAATGGGACAAAGCTCGAAAGCAAGTTGCAGCATGCCTTATAAGGTACCAGAAATCAATGCTTGGGATTGAAATCCAAACATGCTAAAATTGTCACAAACCTCAAGGAAAAATCCAAAAACATTAATAGGTGGGAGGGTGGTGTGTCCTGGGATCAACAGAGGGACTCCTAGTAGAAATAGTTGGCCGTTGGCCAAAACTTGGAAATCTTTCCAGAATATTAATGTTGCAAATTCCTTATCAGCAGGGATGGCGGCTTACTCATCTCAACCTTCCAATCCCTAGCACAGTGCCTATCACAGTTAACAATCAATACACGTATGCTTTGAAAACAGAAACAGATTCAGTGCACTGTGACTGCTTTTGTTTTAAAAAGCCAACAAAAGACCACTTGGAAAACAACTGTTTATTTTACTACTAAAGGAAGAATCCAAAGACCTCAATCTAATCAACCTAAGGACTTCACTATCATGTTAAAATGCACCTTTTCTCTAAATAAGGAAACAGCAAGGTTAGGGTTTCCAGGTACCACTTAAAAGCAAAGTTTCTGGGGTTTTGTTTCTCTTTGATGATGGTCTGGTGACAAAGAGCTCAATTTATGAAGTTCAAAAAAAAAAAAGGCCACCCAGGCCAGCTACCTTGCCATATGCAAAAAAACCCTGTAGACCTACCAGTGAGCCCCTAGCTAGGCAACATTTACTGCTGAGCACAAGAAAGACCGTTGGCAAGAGTGAGGATGCAACATGATAAACCCATTACGACTGCCACAATTATTGAATGGTGGGATAGCTCGTAAGTAATTTAGCAGGTAAATTCACAATTCTGCCTCACGTCTTCCTAAATGTCATAATCTCAGTGTTATTATTTCTCAAGGTCTTCCTGGGTGTGCCAGGCACCAGGCTAAATATTTTATATTAATGTTGACAGGGTGCGGGACATGGTACCTCAAAATATGGCAGCCTGGTATACTGAATATTTTAACGTGAAGAAACTTGAGAAACAGCAGGTGCAAGGACCACTTTCCCCACCCTTTCCCCCAGAAGCGAGTCCTAAGACCCTCATGTGAGCGGTGCCTTCTCCCTAGACACAGAGGAAAAAGCATGCTTATGTCTGAAGATGGAGGGACCCCAAGAGGACTCTAAATCTTCAAATGAGCAGGACTTGCTAAGTTTCCCCCAGTGTACTAGTCTCAGCACATGCCCCGTTTTGTTCTATCACTGTTTTCCAGGATTGTCCACTCTTGATCAAGCCTAGTATAAAAACATTCAGGCTTGACGGTTTCTTCAGGTCTTCATTTCCTTATCAAGGTTCTTGTGGTATGTAAAATTCGTATTATATAAATTCGTGTGCTTTTCTTTGTTAATCTTTTGTTATGGGGGACCCAGCCAAGAACTCAGAAGGGTGGAAGAAAAAGATATTCCCCCCCCACGTACTGTAACTACTTCGCAAACATGAATTTAATTTTTGCAACAACTGAGCAAGATGTGTACTATTGTCATCTCCATTTTAGAGATAAGGACACTAAGTGTCAAAGAGACTAAGGGACTTGACTAAGGCCTCCCAGCGGGTCAAAGGAAAAAGCGGAATTCCAAACCAAGTCTGAGAGTTCAATGGCCACGTCCGTTCAATTCCACTGTATCAAGATAACACCAATTAAGTTGGCAAACCTGGCAGCCATGATCAGTCAATGATGCTTCCACCATAACCACACTGAAAAAAGAGTTCTCCTGACATGTGGGAATGTTTTGCAAGTGGCTCCTCCCTGGCATTTTACGTGTTCTTTCCCCTTGACTTGAAGCATTCTGTCCCACTTGCCACTTGGGCAACTTTTCTTGCATCTCTGAAGCATTACGTTAAAAAAATAGTTGCCACAGATCACAGAAAGCCCAGTTTTGTGAACCCCACAGGTAATTTATGAAAGGCAAATCTATGGTAACTATTTAAACGACCATATGATCCATCGGAGAAAATGGAAATTGATATGGGGTGTCAGGATGATCACTGATAAATGTAAATACCAGTTTAGAGACAGCCCCTCCAAGTTTTACCAACGGATGGAGGAAAAAGACACTAGATTATCTATAGGAGATTCTGAGTACAGAGCACATAAGTATGGTCTTTGTGGCAGGCACAAAGATTGGTTAAAACCTTTAGGCCTTAATGAAGGGTCAGGTTCCAGGAGCTAGGTTTCACGAATGGTTTTTCTGAAGCATCAGCTCCCAGTTTTATTTTATTACTCAAACACGTATGTATTATATTTTAGGCACTGTTCTAGGAACTACACATTTATTCAGTGCTCACGATTAACTTAAACTGTGTGGGATTTAGGTATTATTATCCCCATTTCGCTTGGGAAAAACCTGGGCATATAGACATTTCAGTAACCTGCCCAATATCACACAAACCATGCAAATGGTAGAAACAGGATTCAAACCTAAGAAGCCTGGTTCTATAATAACATGCTCTTTGTCACTGTGCCATGCTGCCTTTTTCCCACTGATGATAGTAAAGACATGTATGCTTGGACTAATCTCTAGAGTGAAGTGTCATTTTACAGTGACCAAAAGCAATGTTCAAAGCTACATATTCTAAGATATGTACCCTTACAGACAGGCTTGTAAGAATGCCATCAATAATCCCTGATCCTATACCCAGCAGAACACTAGCTGCCCTATCAGTGAGGCCAGTGCCTTGGGGAGCGTCATGTCTGACCCCTTCCTGCCATGTGACCTCTGAGATGGCTGGGGCCATGGGGAGTGTCGGCTGGCTGGCCACACTGTCTCTGTGATTTAAACCAGACCATCTGGCTGCCTTATTCTCTGAGCTGGGATATGCCTGAAAATGCTCGGGTTGCATTTAACAATACCTCTACTCTCTAGCCAAATCTCAGCTCTAGAACTATTCTACACAGATTCTAGTACATCCTACAACAGGATAGAGCAGTGGTCCCCAACCTTTGCGGCATCAGGGACAGGTTTTGTGGCGAGTAAGGGAAAGATTTTGGGATAATTCAAGCACATAACATTTATTGGGCACTTTATTTCTATCATTATTATTATTACATTGCAATATAAAATGAAGTAATTATACAACTCACCATTTAAAAAAAAAAAGAGGCACGGATGGAAATGGTAAATAAAATAATAGGCAGGCCATGCACAGACTAAAATAAGTATTGAACTCTTACTTAAAGCCTGCCACCAGATGCAGCTGTACAACTGAAGAACATCAACTCATCTGTCACTTGCTGATAGGGTTTTGATATGAGTCTGCAAACAACTGATTTATTATGGTCTCCGTGCAGTCCAACCTCACTGCTAATGTTAATCTGTAATTGCTGTCGCTCCCCACCTCAGATCATCAGGCATTAGATTCTCATAAGAAGCGTGCAATCTAGATCCCTTGCATACACAGTTCATAATAGGGTTCGCACTCCTATGAGAATCTAATGCCCCTGCTGATCTGAGAGGAGGCAGAGCTCAGGTGGTAATGTTTGCGATGTGGAGTGGCTATAAATACAGATGAGGTTTCCCCAGCTCCTTGCTCACCTCCTGCTGTGTGGCCTGCTCCCTAGCCACGGGCTGAATGGGTGGGACCTCTGGCATAGAGAAAGCTGTCCTCTGGTCTGTTTTTTAAATGATGACCCTTTCCAGTACCAGAATCTGTTCACAGGAGAATCCAGACTAAAGAAAGGCATATGGAGCATGGCCGTGGACTAGGGACACAACATCAAACATAATGTTTAGGGCTCTCTCCCTGCTTACAGAACACAACTAGCAGAAAGGTCTGTAAATTCATCCTTAAAAAGAAGGAGTGAAATTTTACATTTCAGTACTTATTAAATCCTAAAATTAGAGCATCTACATATTCTTCAAAACTACAAATCAAAGATCAGGTTGAAACAAGTGGTGAGAATGTAAGGTCCAGAAAAGACAGCTATTCGTGCTTCTGTTGGGTCTTGATTGCCCCGTTACTCAAGTGAAGTTAGGCATTCTCGGAAAACCAATTAATTGGGCTGGTGTTTTTTGTGTGTGTTTTTTTTAAGCTCTAACACCAGCTTTGTCAACAGCCAAGAGGTTCCATAAAGGTGGAAAACCATAGTTGCAGGCTCAAATAGTCCTGAGGGTCTGAAGAGAGAGGTGCTCTTCCAAAATTCAACTGACTTTCAGGGAGGAAGAAATAAGAATGATTCATCACCAAAAACACTCATCTATTGACAGGGGAACAACTTTATAGTTAAGTCACCAAATTTCCCAGCATTTTTACAAGTAAGGCAACTCATTTACTATTGAACATCTGTGGTGTTATGGGTGCAAAGATTACTGAAGAATACTATAAGGGCTCTCGATCCACTGACTTCTTAGGATGAGGGAGGGGAAGAGAATATTCAAGTGAATTACAAAAATTCCAAGAAAGCAGAGACTCTAGTCAGGAAGAAAGAGGGGAAATATAAAGAAGAAAAAAAAAATCCCAATTAAAATATTTACAAAAATGAATATGTAGACTATCAATGTTTTCCCCAATAATATGAAAGAGGGAAGCAAGAAGAAAATTCAAACCCAACATAATGCTTTAGAAAGAAAAAAAAAAAAACAGTAAAAAAAAAAAAAAGCAGCACCCTTTTGACACATTAAGTTTCCTGTAATTACAGAGTGAAAACTGTACCATAAAAACCTAGTCCATAAGTGCCAGAGGAAAAGAAACTTTCCCCAAATAACAAAATAAAAATAAACCTTCAGTTAAAATAATATATTACACACTGATGTAAACCGAAATGCTCTTGTCCATGGGCTGAGCTTATGAAACCCTTAAACATGAGCATGTAACACTAACAAACTATTTGACATTATTATTTGGGTTCAAAGACTCCCTTTCTCTAAATGTTTATTGCACCATACCAGTTATTTCAACTGAGCTGACACAATGAATTTCAAATGATCTAATACTTCTGACTTACCAGCGGATTAGCACATGATTACCCCGAGTAAAAGGATTATTATTACTGCTGCTCTAAGATATTAACACTTTCCGTAACACACTCTAAGGACGCTGTATAGATCACTAAAAAATGTGACAAAATACATGGGGGGAAAGGGGATTTTCAAAAAGGAAGGCAATAAGTGTTCTTCTCTTTTAGGTTTCCTTGCTTAAAATAAGATGGGCCTCCCAAAGGTAGAATCAACATTTTGCATGATACTTTCAGTGGTGTACAACAAGTCACAGATAAACAAGTCCAGCATTCAATGCACTCGGGAAATTAAGCCACGTATGGCCTTCCTCCCATGAAGATCTGGCTCCAAACAAAAACCCCCACTTTGTAATAGACAACTAATTCTCATGTAATGAATGACAGAACACAGCATTAATGTACTTAACAAGACAGAGCTAAATTCAATGAAGCTTGACGCCATTTATATGAAAAAGGGTTACATTTGTAGACAGAGCCAAAGAGAGAGGGGATAATTCTGAATTCTGAATTAAATAGTACAGCTTCTGCTTTGGTTTAGCTCTCTCCCTGGAAATAAAGATCATAGCTAAAATATGACCCTTAAAACTGGCAGTGGCAAACAAAGCTAAATATCACCATATTAAACTCTTACTGACTGATCAAGAGACAACAGCTAAAGAACTCTGCTCAGAGTTTCTACTGGCAAAAGAGTCATTTCCTTATGGCGAAATCTCTGGTCTGTTCAATGTGCCCTTTCCCTCCCACACCCCAATTCCGTCACCACACGATATCATTATAAAAATTTCAGATAACCCAAATGTTGTCTTTGTAGCTATGGAATCATGCGCATGCGGCATCAAGACAAAAGATATGGAGGCAAACCATGGGACACAAAATGAATATACTAAAAGTTGATCATATGGGGCCACTGCAACAAAAGATTTTAAAAAGTCTATGAACACCATAACGCTAACTCTCCTTTTTCAGTGTAAGTTCAGAAAACAGATTTCAAGCCATATTAAAAAACACAGCATATAAATAATGTTGATCATTCCAAAAACAATTTTGAAATTATAAGTAGATAAGAGAATATTTTAACTCCGAGCAGGTTTATAGTAAGAACCCTGATCTACATAGCATACTTTATACATCTGGTGATATGACTTATTTCTGTAGGATGTTCTTAAACACACAGAGGTAACACCACCTGGAACTGTTATACCTTAAGGCAGGGAAGCCCTGACTTTCCTCTTCTCTCCCCTATCCTCAATGTTATCTGGTTCCGCTGTTGTCACAGAGCCAGGGAATAAAGCTCTTCCAGAAAACTCACCCAAGATCAAACTGTGCCTGGTGACAGCAATGTCCAGGCCATAAGTAATGTTCAAAGGCTTCAACAACGCCTGTGACTGATCATTCTCTTTCCCTTGCCATCACCTGCTGATTTTGTCCAGGTGTTTTATGGCTATCTTGAGGATCTGGAGAGCAGACAGAGGGAAGACTTTGCCAATTTCTTTTGTCTGGGATTGTGAATTCCTTACACAGATGGTGGACAGCCTCAGCCCAGGGCAGCGCCAGGGTATATTGCCTTCAACCTCCAAAAGGAGAAACGGAGGGAGACATTCTCTTCTTCCACAACACCGCCTGTAATGTGTCTGTGGTTAGCAAAACTGAGACAGCATGGCTTCACGGAGATAAAGGAAAAAAGTTGCCAATAACTTGAAAATATTTACTGGTGTTAGGGTATTTCTAAGCATTAACCAAGGAATCAAAAATGAAAGATGACTCTAGGGCAGGGTGCTTCTATCGAAGATGTATAACCCCATGACTTCAGTTACTTCTCACTTATTTGTCAAAGTTACCTGGTCTTCTCCGTGAAAAACCAAAATAAGGACTTTAACACTCCAAGTTAACTCTATAAAAGCTAGTACACTGCTGTGGCGAAAAGAATATTGGATTGGTATCTGGACCTACGTGCCATCTAATGTGATAGCCACCAGCCACATGTAAGGTACTGAGTACTTAAAATATCGCTAGTCCAAATTGAGACATGCTGAAAGCATAAATTATACATTGGATTTTGAAGACTCGGCATTAAAATAAGAATATGTCTCCATAAACAGTAACACTGATTATGTTTTTATATTTATTATACATGCAAATGATACTTTTTTGTATATGGCTTAAATAAAACATATTAAAATCAATTTCACCTGTTTCTTTTTACTTTTGTAATGTGGCTGCTAGAAAGTTTTAAGTTGCGTATGTGGCTTGTATTATTATTTCTATTGAACAGTACTGATTTAGACCCTAGGAGTCTTGTCCAATTCAATCTCCAATTCAAACCAGAGTCTTCTTTCTTAACCTCCTTAGACTCATCGCTTTCAAATGAGGGGGATGAAAATCAAGGATACCGATTCCAAATTTTACAGTTCCAAAAATTATAAAATTTGATGTTATTTTTCAAACTTTCATTCCTAAAATCCATGATTTATTTTCACTTGGGCCCACTCTAAAGAAATAATAAAGGAAAAACAATAGGAAAATAGGTTTTATTCACCAGTCAATTAATTGAAGAATCTATAGCTCCCTATAATTGATTTTTTTTAATGGATTTTTTTCAGATGGATTTACATAAGGTTTTTAATGTACACAAACTCAGTAATCATATGCGTCCCATCAGTGATGAATAGCTCAAGGTGATATGTAAAATAAAGAAGTACATCTATGCCCTGGATGGATGTGGATTAATAATACAATAAACTGCTTGTTTGGGGAGTTCCCTATCACAGGTACATGTGACGGCAACCCATTTGGGAAAAGGCCATCAAAGCAGATATATCCTACCAAAACTTCAGAAAATGTTTAGTGGTTTCCAAGAGAGTATATCTTCATTGCAATTTAAGGAATGTGGTTGATTCTGCTCGGTATAAAACATATTAAAATCAATTTCACCTGTTTCTTTTTACTTGTGTAATGTGGCTGCTAGAAAGTTTTAAGTTGCGTGTATGTGGCTTGTATTATTATTTCTATTGAACAGTACTGATCTAGACCCTAGGAGTCGTGTCCAATTCAATCTCTTGTTGGTTGTATGACCACAGTCTTCTTTCTTAACCTCCTTAGACTTTGACAGCAATAGCTGCACAGACTGCATCAGTTGCACCTAACTTTGTGACAACTCATAAAACACCTCTTTACCTCGTCCTTGGGTGGCCAGGCCTGGAGCAGGACATTTTCAGAGGCCTGTTGCTTTCCCAGCTCACACTAACTGGCAGTGTTATATGATGCCAAAAGGATAAGGATGGCATCTGAAGAACCACCACCTCAGGTGGCAATTTAAATACGTCATCATTATGCTATTATTTCTCTACTGGTAAGGAACCATGAACAACTTCATTCTCTGGAATGCTTATTCCCTGATAGGAAGAAACATTTTATTTTATGGGGTTATGCTGAGCATTTGAATTGGTTTGCTGCATGAAATAGAGAAAGGAAATGTAAAACAGGGGGAGAAGATTAAACACAAGACAAAAATTCAGTGTCTGTTTAATACGTGTATTTTGACCAAAAATGATGACGAAATGAAACCGCACATCCTGGCTCACTGAAAGCCTGTGCTGGAATATGTTATTGTGTATATAAAACACATACACATGTACCCCTCATTTATGGATATATTCCAGTAAATGAGATAGAAAGAGTAGTCAGGTCTGCCACAGAGACTGAAAGTACAGCCACACATGACTCAGGAGTTCAGACCTGGGAGAGAGAGAGGACATACCGTAACAGATTCAAGTATTTCCAGGCATGATGAGTTTTCAATCCTATGAATAATACACAGTTAGCAGAACATAGTGATCAATGAACTCTGTTATATTCTGTGTATCAAAAAGGAGGGACTTAAGAAAGGAATCAAAGACAATGTGAAGAGCACTAACAGCTAGGTACAAATGAAGGAACTGAACGGTACTGTCAAAGCTGAGAACCCTTCAGAGAAAACCAGGAGAACGGTTTGAACCACCACACTGTAAAGCATTTCAGCGGACTATTTTAAAATTTCAACTTCATAGTATGAACTGTACGTACAGCTAATTTTGAGGATCTCACCTGCAAGACAAACATGAGTTTAACTTATTTGCTTTTTATTTATTTCTAATGTATCGCAGATAAGTAATAAAGTGAGGCTGAATTAATTCATAATTGCTCTTTTCTTGGCTAATACCAGATGTATGTGGGCCATAATGTGGATGGATCTTACCGAAAGCCTTTGCGAAAACCTACTGAGGCCGCTTTTGAGCTCTTATCAGTAGTAGGCAAAGTGAAAAGGATTCAGTAAAAAACAAAGCAGAAAGCAGGAAACAGTGTTGCCTTAGAAATTTGTTTATTGTTGTATTGTTGTCCCCTTGCTTAATGTTTCTTAAAACAAAGAAAATAATTTAACTACTAAACTTAGAAATCATACAGATTTTAAACAATCATTTCATTTAATATTAATTTTTTAAGCCTAACCAAGAGATTCTTAAAATATAATAAATTTCTTTAAAAAATATTTTGAAGTCCTACTTCAAAACTCTTAACTACCTTTTTTTTTTTTTTTTTTTTTTTAAATACTTCTTCACAGCAAGGAGCTTCCAGAAACCACTAAAACATTCTTGCCCTCTGAATGTTTGGGCATGGTCTCTTCATGTGTTATTAATAAGCCAGACAAAGTATTTATATTAATGGCCATACAATGAATATTCAACTGCATGTGGACTTATACCACAGGGCTATGAAAACCAAAAACCACCTTCACTTGTACTTGTCCAACCAACCTGATTATATCAAACCATATATGGCTTGAAGAAAGCTATAGAAAGGTTCACTATGGCAACAGAATCAGATATACGCACAAAGAAATATTGGTCATTTTAAAGGGAAAAACAAGAAAAAACTGTTCAGTCAACATAAAAGTTAATTTTACATTAGCATCATTAATATTATACTTGCTCTGTAACAGCCAAATAAACCTTGTGCTTTAAAAACAGATCGGGTCACTTGAACTGCCTGCTGCATTCTGCTAAGAAAGCAAAACCTACCATGCATGGCAAGTGTTGACACTCTTCGCAATGACTTTTATTATCTCTGGTCAACTTTTAAATCTTCCTTTTCCACGTACTGAATCATAATACCTCACTTGTAGACCGTTACTTCAGTGGTTCTAAAAACATATAAAAAAACCTCAAAAAATAGTTCCAAATGGAAGTCACACTTCAAAAAAAAAATCACGGTTAATTCTCTAGCTATCTGGGCATTTACAATTTTTTAAAAATCAACAAGTGTTTCTGTAAAGAATGCTCTTTATGTGGCTGAAATCAGAACGCACGCAAGATAGTTTTTCAAGGCCAGCAAGCACTTCCTAACCAAATCCCCCACTTCCTTTGCTAGCTAAACATAACTACTTGAAATGTGTACATCCTTTAAAAAGTTAGAAGAGAGTACCTCACATGTAATAGCAGGCAGCTGGGAAGCCAATTGGGGCAGTCAGAGTCCATGTTTTAGAAAGCAGCTCT
Source organism: Tarsius wallacei (assembly GCA_963574415.1). Lineage (NCBI taxonomy): Eukaryota > Metazoa > Chordata > Mammalia > Primates > Tarsiidae > Tarsius > Tarsius wallacei. The sequence continues at coordinate 19,409 of CAUYQG010017213.1, forward strand.
TTAACATTCAATAACTAAGTGGTAATTGGGCACAGAAACATAAACTGTCAAGCTGAATCAAAACCCCTTTGCTTTTCAGAGAATTATTTGTAAGATTATACTAGAATTAAATTTGAACATGCATCTACCCTATGCATTCAGTCAAATTATAAAAAATTTAAAAAAAAAACAACAACAAAAAAAAACGCTGTGCTTTCTTTGGATAAAATTAATGTCAGCTTTGTGTCCTTAAACCAGACCCGATCGGGAAATGAAATATGTTTAGTCCTGAAATAGTTGTGGTAATTCAATCCCTGCACTCTCCTTATTTTCTTGATGACAAAGAAAAACTCCCAACTGGCAGGGCCACCTGCACTGATTACTCCTCCATCCACACCCACAGAATATGAAAATGAGCCAATGATCATTAACCTTAATTTCTTCTAACATAAACCTCAGCTCTTTTTCAGTCCTGATACTCAGGGAACTCCCCTGAGATACAGGGAGAGAGAGAGGGGGAAATAAGGAAATAGGGAGTGAAAGCTCAGAGCAAAAGGAGGAGGGGAACCAAGTGAAAAACGGAATCCACTGGCGTTTTAAAAACGGCACAGCTGGCTTATTAAACTTCACACAGCAAAGATGCTACAAAGATACAGAGATTCTAAGGCATCACTAACTCTCTAGATAGTGGAACACTTTCCCATTGGAGCCTCTCCTCCTGAGCCAACAATGGAAAGGGTGTTCCCTCTCCACCCTCACTACCCTGCATTCAACCCCCCGCATGCCACTTCTCCACCAGACATCACTACATAAAGACAGCCAGCAATACAAGATGGGGCTTCACAGCAGAGGGTGCAGATGTGGCTGTAAGATCTCCAGTATGAGGACCAAAGAGCCTCTACAACCAGAAGAGAGATTTCCAGGTTGGGCACTTCCAATTATAGTGGAGAATGTCCAGCACCTCCCGGTCATTCAGATTCAAATATAACCAACTGGAATCATTTGGGGTCTAAACTGTGTGGGGGCTAGACACCATGAGTATGACATCACCTTCCCATGGATGAGGAGCTAGTTGGGGCCCTCAAAAGAAACACAACCTGGAGGGGAGCAGGAAACCTTCAGAAATAACACTCTTTAGCACAGATGTATGTGTTGAAGGTGATTTTGTTATGTCTGCCTACAGATCTTGGTATATCTTAAGCACCCCGCTCAAAGACGATAAGACAAAAACATAAAAACTCAACATGACAATATATATAACTACACATGACCTTCTGCAAAGCATTTCTGAAGCTGGAAGAAAAACAAACTTTAGAAGTCATTATATTGCTGAATAAAGCAAAAAAATTTTCCTAAAGTTTTTCCCATTAAAAATACTAAATGCGAAGGCAAATAAATGCTTAAATAATATAACAAAAGCCAAAATACATTACCTGCAAGTATATGTGAAGATGTTTGTTGCCCACCCAAGGCAGACAGAGAGGAACTCTGATCACACAGTTATCCCCTCATTATCTCAGAACTCATCAAGCAGCAGCCGGGAGGACAGTGAGGCACAAAGGCAGGAGACAGCACACAAACAAAAAACTGGCTGCGATTTGGTTCTGGATTTGGAAGCCCAACTTAAACTGGAACCTGGCCCTGGGGTGCTCAGGGCTCGACTCCTTCTTGCTTAGCCCACCAACTGTAAAGGGAAAACACAAACACATATACACCCTCGCCTTCTGTTTTCTTTCTACTTTTTCCCCCCTTCCTAATCAGGCTCTCAAAGGTCAATGGTCCCCTCTAGAAGTGAGGACAGAGTGTTGAAATGTTCAGTGCCGTGAGTCATCTTAATAGATGCTCTAGCGACCGCCTGTGACCCAGCAGCGAGCCGTGATAGCAGGGCTTTTAATAAAGCAGCACTTTTGCACACTCACAGCCCAGTTAATTTAATACCTGCCGCTTGTTTACCAAACAGCACGGGCATGTCTCCGTGTCGATAACTTCCCGGTGACAGTGAGGCGACTGAATCTGGGCATGGAACAGATGCACCTTTTTACGCTCTGTTAAACCGTGTCACAGACTACAGCCCCTGAGCGCATTCCTTTATTTATGCTGCACCAGTTGAGCTAATTGTCAGAGACAGACCTGGTTCTAATTCTGCAGAGTCCAGCAACTGCAGGAGTATATGTGGTGAGGCATGAATGGAGCAGACCTCTAAAAGGGAACAGTTGAAAAGCAGAGTCAGAGAGCACAGGCATAACCTGCCAATATTTTATCTAGACTTTGAAAATACCACCTGTCTCAATAGCAGCTTATGGGACTGGGGACCTCGCCAGGGTCAAAATCAAGTAGAAGAAAGCAAATGTTAAAGCAAGTAGCTGATAGGAAAAGAACACAACAGCGATGGCATTCATTTTCCCAAAAAACGTGGTTAACTCTGTGCCATTGTAAAATATTCACGAGCCCAGAAACTTCCTGATAATAGGCCAATATCCAATGCAGCTCACACCAGTGGTTCTGTACGATACTGGGACTGACCATTACAGATGCCCTGATGCAAGCCCATTAATGACACCAAAATGACTTGAAAGACTAGTCTCTCATTCTTCCAGTCATCCAGCTTGAGTCTGCTTGATCGTGTGTAGACAAAGAAACTCCCATTTACTGTTCTCCTCACACCCTGTGGTATTAGCAGTGTTTCTTATTAACTATAATACCATACTCATATTTTATCAGTAGCAAGAGTTCACTCCAGTTAAAGTTCTTCACCCGTCATGGGCATTTTTCAGCAAATTAATGTCTTTTACTTGCATGACTTCTCTTCATATTATAATTTGGGGTTTAAACGGATCATAATACTTTACAGAAAGTAAAAAGAGAAAAAGAGCTCAGTGTTGATAATTTTTACTACTTATGACTAAATGACCTCAACTGAGGAATAAAAAATTAAGTCATTTGTCTTATGAGGTACAGAGGACATTTTATGGTGTACAATTTAGCTAATAACCGGTTGGGGCCAATCCTTAAGAAGTCACATGTTTCCATTGTCCCTTCACCCCCTGCTTATGTTTTTACCACATCCTAACAAAAACATGACCAGAACTGGTGAAAAACATACGGTTCCAACTAATGAATCACATACTTTCCCGCAAGTACAGTAAGTACTACCAGCTGTGTGACAGTCTTGCTTTGGCAATGGGACCAGCTCAGAACAAGCCAGCCCATCTGAAAGCAGCTGTACTGAAAAACCACAAGCAATATAAGTGTGTCTGCCTTCTCAGGGCGGCTTTGTCTCTGTTCTATGTCTCTGCTGTGTCCCCAGAACGTGCCAGCCATCTTGTTTAGAGAAAGTTTAAGAAATTACAGAGGCCGGGAGAAAACCCACACATTCAAAAACCTTAAGTTTTCAGAAAGTGGTGTCACTTTGTCAAGTGGAATGCCACGAGACGACAATTAAATGAACACACCCCTCTTCCCCCCACACCTACCCTTCCATATGCCTATTTTGGGGCCTGCCTCTGAGGAAAAAGTGTGCCTATTTATGTTTCTAAGTAAGTGAGGTGGGAGGCCGGGAGGGGGAACGGCACAAGATCCAGCTACTTACAGACAGGCTGACACATGCACGCGAACACACACAAACACACACGCAGAACAATTCGCAGATTATCAACTCGTGCCATGAGCTACTGCAAAAAATTTCTATGATTTAAATTTGCCATTTACACAAAAATAAGCTTCACTTGTAACCACAGAGCATTCTGAAAAAATTCCCTGGCAAGCCCCAGATATTTTTACACAAGGACACTTTTCCTTTCTGTGAAACAACATTCAGACAGATAAACACTCTGCGAAAGGGAAAGTCCAGCAAGACTGCTAGAACTTTAAGTGGAAAGGGTAGGATTTTTCAACCTTTGTAGTGTGAGAATGCAATAACTAATAACAATTTTTAATGTCATTAAGTGATCAGTAGTTTTTATGCTGTGCCCAAGTCCACCTCAGGCTTGTTCTGAAAACAAACAGAAAAAAAAGGTGGGGGTGGGGGGGTGCTGTCATTCTTGGCTTTTACAAAGTCTCAACCAGAAAATAAAAATATATAATGGGGACTTTGTTTTTTGCCAGAGTTTTAAATACTGAGAAGTCAAACGTAAAGACTAAAAGGAAAGGTTTACCTTTGAAGTTTTTACCCTCATTGCCTAACATAGCCAAACACACTACTCTAAACTTATGTTGTAAAGATGCTTCACTCAGCAATAATTTAATCCAAAAGGTATATTAACACCACATCTTTTTTTCTCTTTGTTTCTACCACTGTTCTATGAATAATTTTTGTTCAAAATGAAAATATTATCAACACTCAAAGAATGGTCAGAAGATTCACTATATTAATTAGAGAAAAACTTGGGCCCTGTGGTTTAAATTCCTCTCAAATGAATTTTAATCTATGTATGTTTAGAGGAATTCAAGGCTGACCTGGACAAAGGCAAGTGCTCAGGGTACACCCAGAAATCACATTTATCCTTATAGCTGGACCAAGCCATACAATGAGATCGACAGCACCAGCAGTAGTAAGGAAAGACCAAATGACGGACCTCAACAGGAATCCTTCAGAGAGATTGCAGGCTCTGTCCCAGACCACCACAATAAAGCAAGTCACACACATTTTTTTTTCTGGTTTCTTGTGCATATAAAAGTTATGTTTATACTACAGTCTATTAAATGAGCAATAGCATCATGTCTGAAAAAACATAAATACATTAATTAAAAATGCTTTACTGCTAAAAAATGCTAACACTCATCCGAGAGTTAGCATTTTACTGGTGGTTGGTCTGCCTTCGTGTTTATGGACGCTGACTGAACAGGGCTGGTGGGTTCACAGGGCTGGGGCAGCGGTAGCAATTTCTTAAAGTAAGACAACGGGGAAGTTTGCCGCATCCCTGGGCTCTTCCTTTCATCAAAGATTTCTCTCTGGAGCATGTGATGCTGTTGGATAGCATTTTACCCACAGAACTTCTTTCAAAATTTGAGTCAATCCTTTCAAACCCTGCTGCTGCTTCAATCTGCAGAAAGTGCAGTCTCTGCAAAGTACAATAAAATGAAGCACGTTAAGAGAAGGTACGCTTGTGTTCAAGGCTGAAGAATGAGGCTTTTCAAATACTCAACTAAAATAGAGATTTGAAAAACAGTATACTGGCCGGGCTCGGTGGCTCAGCTTGTCATCCCGCACCTTGGGAGGCTGAGGTGAGTGAATTGCCTGAGCCCGCGGGTTCGAGACCCGCCCCGGCAACTTGGCGAGACCTCATCTCTACAATAGATCAAAAAATCAGCCGGGCGTGGGAGCTCACGCCTGTAGTTCCAGCTCCTTGGAAGGCTGAGGCAGAAGGATCGCCGGAGCCCAGCAGGTCGCGGCTGCGGTGGCCGGGAGCAGCCACTGCACTCCTGTCTGAGCGACTGAGTAAGACCCCAACTCAAATAAAAAAAAAAAAAAAGAAAAATAGTACACTGATAAAGAAACAGACATACAATTTTAAAAGACTGCTGACTAATTTATGGCACTCTTAGTTCATGTTAAATCTAATAAAGAATACTAGTCCAAGGAGGAAAAATCCAAAACTGAATTATGAAATTACATAGTAAAATCTATCAAGAGCTAATACAGTCAATCCAAAATCATGATAAAGTTACAATGAAATCATTAAAACTCACAGTAATTAATTCAGTGATGCAAAAAGATAGCTATATTGAGATAAGCAAAAAGCAGCTTATGAAATAGTACACATAGCATGATCTTTTTATTTTTTTAATGAATACTAAAAAAAAAAAAAAGCCAAAAATACACTAAAACGGACTAGGTGTGGTGGCTCACACCTGTAATCCCAGCACTTTGGGAGGCTGAGGTGGAAGGATTGCTTGGGCCCAGGAGTTTGAGATTGGCCTAGGCAATATAGTGAGAGGCCTCATCTCTACAAAAAATCAAAAAATTAGCCAGGCACAGCAGCTTACACCTGTAGTCCCAGATGCTCAGGAGGCTGAGGGCAGAAGGATCACCTGAGCCCAAAAGGTCAAGGCTGTGGTGAGCCGTGATCATGCGCTCCAGGGCAACAGAGTAAGACCTTGACCCCCAAAAAAGAAAAAACCCTAAAAGGATTAACACCCATGTAAGCAGAACTATTGACATTGGTTTTATTGCTGCTAAACATCATTTTCTAAACTCTACTTATTTAGCATGTATAAATCATGGGCCCTTTTCTCCTTTTTTCAAAAAAACAATGTGACAAATTTGATTGCTAAGAAATCTAGTAGCTAGATTTCAGGTCCTCACCAGCAGTTACACCTGAAAACTTGTGTATCATGAGAAATGTGAAGCTTTTCTCAAAATCCAAAACTGGTTTTGAGTAACTACTTTAAAAACTACATTTATGATGTGTGGTGTGTGTGTTTTCTTTGTAAAATCTGAAGACAAATGCCGAATGTACTTATCCTCCCCCCCAGTTTCCTAAGAACATACTTTCATAATTTGAGCTACAAACTAACCATTGTTCATTCAAAGTTAACGTAATTAATAAACCATACATCTAAATCTTAACATTTCTAGTAAAAATAATATCTTTAAATAGCACTTCTAATTGACAAAGCACTCCCATAAAATAAAACCCCATACCCAAAAGTCACTATTAACTCCCTGGTCCATAGGCTAGAAGAGGGGAAGAAAAAAAAAAACCCATACCCACCACTAAATCACCATTCCTTCACCCCAAAACATAGTAGTTTTCCTGCAGAACACAGCCAAGGGGGGCACTGGAGTAGTATAAGATACTATAACAGGATAAATGCAACAGAGCAAATTTGTTAAATACACTTATCCAGGTTAAAGCGTGGCAGGAAAAAAAACTAGATTAATAATCATACTCTTGTAATAAAGGACTTTGAATTGCATGCAGTAATCAAGAGCATTTATTCTTTTTTATTATTATTATTTTAAAGATGTGGGATACAATTCAGGATTAGGTATACAAGTGGTCATCATACAGGTAAAGTTTGGGCCTCCCTTTGGTCCCCACTTGGCCCATTTTGAGATCAGGTACACAAGGGCATTTATTCTTTTTTTTTTTTTTTTTTTTTGAGTCAGAGTCTCACTCCATCACCCAGGTTGGAGTGCAGTGGCACGCTCACGATCACCCCAGCCTTGAACTGCTGGGCTCTGGTAATTCTTCCACCTCAGCCTTCCAAGGAGCCAGAACTACAGGCGCACTGCCACACCTGGCTAATTTTTTTTATTGCCAAGTTGCCTGGGCTGGTCTCGAACCTGTGGACTCAGGCAATCCACTCACCTCGGCCTCCCAAAGTGCTGGGATTACAGGCTGTAAATTTTTTATTTATTATAGAGACGAGGTCTCACTGAGTTGCCCAGGCTGTTCTCGGATCCCTGGGCTCAGGCAATACCCTCACCTCGGCCTCCCAAAGGTGCTGGGATTACAGGCTTGAGCCACCGTCCCCGGCCGAGTATTTATTCGTAAAGGAGCATTCAAAGTTTTTCATTCTACAACTTCTGAGAAGGCTGGTATGGACACCCATTTGGCAAATATTCATTAACCAATCACCAAGGCCTAGCACTGTGTCCAATGTTTGGGTTTGAACAAAAGAGCAGCTTCTCGAAGTAAAAACCATGCATGACAGAAGAAAGTACAAATTTTAAAACTCGCTGTGTAGATGAGTAAGAGAAACACACAGCAATCCAGAGGAACAGAGGAAAGAACTAACTCACTCATTTGCGGTTCTGGACTTTGGGGAAAATGTTGAACTTAAACTGAAAGACATGCTTAGTAGTCAACCAGCAACATTAGGGTTAGGGAAAAGGGGGGATCCCAACGAGGAAGAATGCTCCACAGCGGGGAACAGCATGGAATCAGCAGAGAACCACAAGTCGATCTATGTTGCTGGGGCAAGGAGGCTTAGGCAAGCAGAGGCTGGAGAAGCAGCCAGGGGCCAATCACAGGGCTCCTGTCTTTCCTTTAAAAAAGCTCCTAAATTTCCCTCCATCAAATTTAACAGTGAGAACTGCTCAATCTCCATACTCTATGAGAGTCAGGACTACCCCAGGTCATCCTGTGTGTGATGGCAAGGGCTATGCCCTCCTTTCTTTTATCTTTTTTATTTCAAAAAATACTTACCAAACCCCTTCTATGTGCCAAGCACTGTTTTAGGCACAAGAGAAGTCAGCAAGAAGTAGTCCAGCTCCCTTGTCCCTTCAGGAGTTCACTTCTGTGGACTTCTCACATCAGGTAATAATTATTTTAAAGTAACAACAACAGCGCTGGGTGCGGTGACTCACACCTGTGATCCCAGCACTTTGGGAAGTGGAAGCAAGAGGATTACCTGAGCTCATGGGTTTGAGACTAGCCTGAACAACATGGCGAGCCCTTGTCTCTACAATAAATCAAAATATTCCACAGGGCATGGCGGCACATGCCTGTGGTTTCGGCTACTTGGAAGACTAAGGCAGAAGGATCACTTGAGCTCAGCAGGTCGAAGCTTTGGTGGCCATGAGTGTGCCACTGCACTCCAACCTGGACAACAGAGTGAGACTACTCCTCCAAAAAATAAAAAAGGTATGGCCTTGTGTGTCTTTTGGAGCCTGAAATCAAAGAAAGACTAAAATGAAAAAGGAAGCAGCCTATGTAACAGCATCATATTCCCAAATCATTCTACCAGGTCACATATTGCCAACTGTGAAATTATAATTAAAGGGAACAATTGGTCAAAGCACTGCTAATTGCAGATACCAGCATACTAGACCACCTAAAACTTAGAAAAAATATTCTCTTGACAACAGGTACTGCCGTGTGATACAGCTACCACACAGACAGTGTACATTTAGGTCCAAAACACACCTTTGCTCACTCATTATATAGAGGACCATGCGGCCATATCTTTGTCTGAGACACCATTCCAAGGTCTGATTTAAAGATTTGGTAAGATTGTAGATACAACAGCGTGATGCAAATTTTGACAAGAGTCAAATGTCAGCACCACCTTCCATGCAAAAGTCTATACCCCATAAAAGCCACGTTTTCAGTAATTCCTAATGAAATACTCTTGGGGAAAGCAATATAATCGAGTTTTATAGAAGGGTAGGTTTCTTAATACCAGCTGGTAATATTGGGGCCCTGAAGCATGAGACCTGATCATATTAAAATCCAGATACCGGTTATTATACCTAAAATTGTTGCTTCATTCATATTTAGCATGAAGAGGAGTCTATCTAAAGCAGGCTCTATTTAATACAATGTGGTTTTAATTGGAGTCTGTTTTAGATCAGCCACCTGTATTTCATCTTTTTAAAATTATCTATAATTTTCTGCGCAATTTGCCTCTGCAACAAACGAACAGCAGTTAGTTATAAATTATTGCCATTGTTTAGATGTCTAAGAAGAGAAAATACTCTCTATTTACTGAAATATGATGGTCCTGGATCAAAGAACAAAACTGGGAGCTTAGAGTTCTGGTTCTGTCCCAGAGCACAAATGAACAAGGTCATACATATGCAGGCAAGTGTTATTAAGCCTTAACTGGAAAGATAACAGATTAAAACCCTATTATTCTTGCTCTGGCTAAACTTCATTATGGCTGCTCTGAAGGCCACTGCTACAATAACCAGTCTCCCTTTGCTACTCAAGAAGAGCCTCTTAAAAAAAAGAAAGAAAGAAAAATTCCAACTGTGGAAGTTCTTCTTCCAGCAACTACCTCAAGTAACTTTTTTTGGTAGTCTGGTAGTTCTACATTGCAATTATTTCAATACCAATATATTCGTGTTTTTTTCTCAAGAAAAACCATTCAAAGTCTTATATGATGTAACAATTTCTAGGATATTTTCCACCTTCTTTTTCTCAATCTAATAATTTCAAGGTATCCTGAAACATACTGTATCATAATAGTATGGTAATGTTTCATATACAGATTCAAGTAAATTGCCATTTGTAAATCAAGTTATATTTATTTGCCTATAAGAACTAGCCAACAAACAAAACACTTAAAAATGCAACTTTTAAAGAGGATTCTTCATTCAATTTGTCCTGAATTACCAAAACATATCCTAACATAAATAACTGAAGTCAGAATTTCTATGGGTGCCACATATACTGAAATCATTTTTATCACTTGCTAAACTGTGCTTATTATAGGCTATCTGGCAAAAGATAAAGTGTCGCCACCCACTTAAATATGCTGACATCATTTATTTTATTTTAGTTTAGTTTTTTGAGTTGGAGTCTCACTCCGTTGCCCAGACTGGAGTGCAGTGGCCACTCCTGGCCACCGCAGCCTCGACCTGCTGGGCTCCGGCGATCTTCTGCCTCAGTCTTCCGAGTAGCTGGAACTACAGGCGCGCGCTACCACGCCCAGCTAATTTTTTATTATTTACTGTGGAGATGAGGTCTCGCCAAGTTGCCCGGGCGGGTCTCGAACCCGCGGGCTCAGTCAATCCATTCACCTCAGCCTCCCAAGGCACGGGATTACAGGCTGAGCCACCGAGCCCAGCTGACATCATTTATTAAACTATACTCCCCAAGTTTTTCTCTCTATGTTTACTGGTTCACACAAGTGATTTCTAACTAGTGTTTCTCACCTAAACAGTCTGTGTTCCACAACAGGATTCTACTCACCCCCTGTTATGACAGGACTATTTATATGACTAATACTCCCCAGTTCCAATGATCTGTTGTGCAAACCCAATGGACGTACATATGTTAGAGAAATACTAATAGCACCTTTCTCTTTTGCACATGTCAATGCATTTTTTTCCTCCAATATACTGTATCTATTCCTCTACTATTAAGTTCTGAGCTTGTTTTACCTTCTCCCTTATTAAAAACATTTTGATTTGAGAGTATCACCATCAGCTTATGTTATAGTCCCAATTTCTCAAAATACTGTTGTTATAACGATTCACACAAAGTCTGGATACCTATCTAGTAACAAAGAGGTAAGTCAAATATGATTATTGAATTAAGAGTAACCTCAGAGAAGTACTGCTACTTAGTCCCCAAAGATATCATATAATGAGACCTTCAAACTTTAAACACCCAAGTTTGAGCCCAAGAGGCAATGTATCCTGGGGCGTGGAGAACACACACTAATAAAGGTCTTTTTCTTTTAATCCAACCTCCAATAATACCAGCAATTTCCTTACATAGTCCATTATAGACGTAATATCTTCAGTTCAGTGCCACTTGATAAAATCTATTACTAATGGAGTTTGTATAAATTACATATAGGATACCCCATATGGAAACCCTATTTTCACAGTAACCTGTGCTTTAATAACAAACACTGTAACTTGGAGTATCTGTGGCAGTTTCTCTCCCGTTCTTATTTTACTGTACTATTTTGGCAATTAATCTGTTCACATATTTAGTCTATGAGGCCAAGGCTTTTGAATCTTCTCAATGAAGTTAAAAATGGATTAATTTTAATTGTTGTATTAGCTATAAGATAACTGGGCTCTTTAATCGGTAAATTATCTTTACCCAGAAATTATTCTGAACATTGGCAGGTAACAAATGCTCCTGCATAAACATATTTGTTTATGGAAGTTATGAATTATTTTTGTTTATTTACTTGATATTTTTATGTCTTTTTTTTTCTTGGCCTCTTTCATACAAGGTTTATTAGTCAATGTGCCATAAGCTCTATGTAATTTCATTTAATATTTTATAATTCCTTTGAGTACTTTGATAACAGCAAGTATTTTTCTGTTTTAGTAAGTACAGTCGGAAAAGCTCGGTGGCTCAGCCTGTAATCCCAGCACTTTGGGAGGCCGAGGCAAGTGGATTGCCTGAGCCCGCGGGTTCGAGACCAGCCCGGGCAACCTGGCAAGACCTCATCTCTACAATAAATCAAAAATAGCTGGGCATGGTAGCACACGCCTGTGGTTCTGGCTACTTGGAAGGCTGAGGCAGAAGGATTGCCAGAACCCAGCAGGCCGATGCTGGGGTGGCCATGAGTATGCCACTACACTCCAGCCTGGGCGACGGAGTGAGACTCCAACTCAAAAAAATAAATAAGTAAGCATAGTCTTTGTGTCAAAAGTTTACAAGGCACACAATTTTACTGTATAATAACAAAAAATCATTAGTGATTACAACAGAGCCTAAATTAATAACTGCAGATTTTTGTATATAGTCACAAGATATAATTTGAAGTCATACATTTCAAAGTGGCAAGGACAATTCCACTACACAGATTTTGTGGCCAGCTCTGCGGGAGACTCAAACAAGCTACATGTATTTCTGAACACAGTCTATAATAAATTCAACTGATAAATCAGAGGAGCTTTGTAAGATTTAGTGTCTAAATGCCATAATCAGTTTTTTAAAATGAAGGTTTCTTCAAAACAGAGGAGACAGTAAATTTACTTATTTAAAATATGACTAATAATACTTCCCACTCCACATGACACAAGGGGCAAAACAGGAGGAAATCAATGGGGAAAAAGGGCTTACAAGAAATGAGAAAATAAGCAGAAGAACAGGGGATACAGTTTTAGGGTTGGGTTATTTGTTTAATTAATGTTCAGAGGCTAGGAGCAATTTAAACTTAAGATGGATGGATACTCAAACCCTGCACAAAGCAAATGGCAAAATAATCTTAGAACTGTTCCTTGGAGTACTCCAGAATTTTAGAATATACAGATTTAAGATGAGTGGACCAATATACCCAAAGACTAAATTTAAGTGGCATGTCCGTTATAAAGTCATAATGCTGCAAAAGTACCACAGGAAAAAAAAACACAAAAGAAAGAATGTCTGCCCATTTACATTTACGGCTCAGGAAAGTACAAGTTGTAGATGATGCCTTTCATCTAATTTCTATACATCTGGATGCCATGATGCATGGCTGAAGAGGAATGGAGTAACATATTCCAAATGCAAAGAACATCAAGAAAGTATCTGCAGGAAAGTGATGAATTTCTAGATTACTCTGCCTTTTCTTTTTTTCTAGCCAAGCTACTGGAATTCTGCATTTCACTTATCAGATCCTCATACAAGTCAAACAGGTGGGATATTATTTGAAGCTTACTGCCTTGATTTAATTAGTAAACCAGAAGAGTGTGGGTGCAAAACCTAGATACAATTTTAAATCATTTGTTCTATATTATTCTGGAATGGATGGAAGGAAGGAAGGAAGGAAGGAAGGATGGAAAGAAGGAAGGACGGACCAAGTGTTGCTTTCTTAATTAACGGGAAAAACTGGTTAGAAGACCCTAAGAGTAAATCCTGCTGTGGTTCAAAGACAACTACTCTAATTTTTTTTTTTTTCTTCCTTTTTCTTCTTGCCATCTAAGGGGCAATTTTTTTTCTCCATCTTCTTTTCTGAACATACCCTTATGGCTTTCATTAGCCACATTAAAGGCTATAGAATTAATTTTGTGTTCAAAATTACTCAATCTCAAACCCTGTGTATGAACTCTTAGAGGAAATCATGCAAAGGAGTAAGCTTACTAAGGTGCCTAACTGACAAGCAAAATTTAAAAGAAAAATGCCCCTCTAGTATACATGTGTTCAGACCTAAGATGATGTCAGAATTATGTGAGAGATGCAGTGAGAGATTCGGCATTTTCACAGTGTAAACACAGCAGTTCAAGTTGTGATGTTCACCCAACATCAAAGTCATTTATCCAGAGCATGCAGGGGCAAGCTTCCACCAGGGAAGACCTGTCCGTGTCAAATGGATTGCTCTAAGTCCCCAAAATAACCCAGTGTGTGATCTAAATCACAAAGTGCATAATAAACTTGGGCTTTATCACACTAATTCCAAATGTTCAAAGCCATAACTAAATTTCTGTGGCTGCCCAAAACATTTATTAGAAATAAAAATAGTAACTTTTCTAAAAGGCAGCAGCCCCATGAATTTCAAACACATGGACATATAACTAAGCACCTAACAAACCTGCAGAATGAAATAGTCTTTACCTAGGTGAAGAGAGTACCCAGATACAGCTACCAGAAATGTTAAGGTACAAATGAAATTAGATTAAAAGGGGAAAAAAGCCATGTATTGCATCAAGGGTGAACAAGATCTATCAAGCAAGGAAAAAATTACACAGATTCAAAATGTTAAGGACATTGTGTTATAATTTACATACAGTGAAATAAACAGATTTTAAGTGCCTGACAAGAATATATTTTGAAGGGAACATGTAAAAAAAAAAAAAATCTGAGCTACAAGTGGGTGTGGCTGATAACAAAATCATTGGGAAATCAGAGGCAACTATAATTAGCAATGGGTGACTCTGAGCAGGACTGAATCCGCCTCCTAAATTTTAAATGATTGCTTCAAGCTAAATTTCTGGGAACTTCTTTGGTCTGGGAATCAGTCTGGGAGTCTTGTAGGAACAAGCTTTCTCGTGATATTTCCACTGCCTCGTGGTTTCTGGCAAGGTTGAGCTGTCTACAGAAACAAAATTTTCTAAGAGTGTCTTGTTATTTCCATTTCCTATCTCATGTGAAACCAAGAGCACAGGCATAAAAATGTTTAAAATACACATATATGCAAACTTTTCATCAACAAGGCTGTTTCTAACTCAAGTCAAATGAAATTTATCAATAGTACTTTGAAGAGGCCAGTGTGGTGGCTCATGCCTGTTATCTCGACACTTTGGGAGGCAGAGACAGGCAGATTGCTTGAGCCCTAGAGTTTGAGACCAGCCTGGGCAACATAGATAAACTTTGTTTCCATAAAAACAAAAAAAAAATTTTATTTAAAGTCCAGGTGTAGTGGCACGTGCCTGCAGTCCCAGCTACTAGGGATGCTGAGGTGGAAGGATCGCTTGAGCCCAAGGAGGTCAAGACTGCCGTGATTGTCATGATCACACCCCTGCACTCCAGCCTGGGCGATAGGGTAAAACCCTGAATCATGGATGGATGCATGGATGGATGGATGGATGGATGGATGGATGGATGGATGGAT